>JAOVYW010000054.1:4558444-4569331 GCA_025775045.1 Hiodon tergisus | reverse complement strand
CTCTCTCTCTCTCTCTCTCTCTCTCTCCCTCTCTCTCTCTCTCTCCCTCTCTCTCTCTCTCTCTCTCTCTCTCTCTCCCTCTCTCCCTCTCTTCCAGTCTTTCTGTTGCTTTCTCTCACAGCAGTTCTCTCTCTTCCTCCCACTCTCTATTCATTCCATCCAGTTGAATTGGCTGTTTTAGTATGATGTTGCCAATCAGTGCAAACATAAATATTTAAATAAAATATGCCTGAATATGAAAAGTAGCCAGATACAGAAAACATTTTGAATCATAATATATCCAATGTCCCTCCCAAAAGAATGGCGACAGTATGTCTGCACTAATGCTAACGGTAATCATAACCAAAGTAACAGTGACACGAAGGGGTTACCATGAACCAGTCGCCCTCACTCCCACTCTCTCAACTCTGCCTCTTTCTGCCTCCCATGGGGCACCACCAGCCGATCTCAGGTCCCAGGGCACGTCGGAGCCTCCATCTGCCGCGTAGCGAGTCCACCCACCAGGTCTCCTTCCCTTTGATGTGGGGCTCGGACATGTGGTCATTTCCATGGAAGTGCTTTCCGTGCGAGGTGGTTTGTGCTGAAAAACATCAACAATTTCCCAGTTCCCAGGTGAAGCCCTTGCTTACGTTCCCCTGGTCTCTCGCTAAGACTAAGACAAGTGGTGACTGTTTGTTTTTAGAGCGCATTGCCGGATAGTGTGTTTGATTGAAATGGTTTTACACTGTTGAACTTGAGACCCAGAATGCAGCTGGGGCAGGCCAAAGCGACCGGTACTTGGTTACCTAGGATATGTGTGTGTGTGTGTGTGCGTGCGTGCGTGCGTGCGTGCGTGCGTGTGCGTGCGTGCGTGCGTGCGTGCGTGTGAAAAAAACTAAACAAAACTGAAGTCACTACTTGTAAGGGCGCGTCATTTCATTGGCTTACACCATGTGCTTTGTGACAGTATCCGCTTTCAGAACAATTATGACAGCGCAGCCAGTCTTTGCGTGGGGCGGATTAAAGTGCTCTGTGTAAAAACTCACGGGCAGCTTGGGCAGAAATGTGAGAAGCCGGTTTCAATGGGCTGAATAATATGTGCCCGTGACGGATCCAATAGAGAATTCCCAGGCGGTTTCACGGTAGATCAATATCTCTAATTGTCTGGTCCGCCAGTCACCGATAAACGTGATGAATTATATGTGCTTAAACTGTTTCCCTTTTCACCGTGATTAATGTTTCGGCGTGCGGATCACACCAATTACAGTGTTTTATGATGGCGGCCGTTTCCTCTACTTTATTGCCCTCCTTTGGAGGGGACCTCTCCCGATTGAGGTCGCAGTCCTTTTATTTTACAGCAGGAATAAACTGTGACTATTAGCATAGCATTTTCCAATCTGAAGTTCCATCTCTGAATAAAAGGCACAGAGTTTTCCCTCTCATTAGGCAAATTGAGGCTTTATCATCTTTACTTTGAGCTGGCCTGGAAAGAACAAACAAGCAGCGGCGCATTGCTGAATGATTGGCTCTCGTTCCACCTAACTGTGACAAACTGCTCAGTGATTGGTTACACGCAGTGGTGGCACCTGAGTAAAACTTACATTGTGGGGTGATTAGCTCTGGTTGGCTCTGAGTAGGATACACTTTTTGGTTATTGCCTCTGAGAGCAACATACTGCTGGGTAATTGGCGGCACACTGGATAGCCCAGAGGAGAAATCTCACTGCGGGGTTATTAGCTGTGGTTGGCCCTGAGAGCAACACACTGCTGGGTGATTGGCTCTTGCTGGCCCTCAGAGCAACACACTGCTGGGTGATTAGCTCTGGTTGGCCCTGAGAGCGATACTCTGCAGGGTGATTGGCTCTGGTTGGCCCTGAGAGCAACACACTGCTGGATGATTGGCTCTGGCTGGCCCTGAGACCAACACTCTGCTGGGTAATTGGCGGCACACTGTGGATAGCCCTGAGGAGAAATCTCACTGCTGGGTGATTGGTTCTGGTTGGCCCTAAGAGCAACACACTGCTGGATGATTGGCTCTGGCTGGCCCTGAGAGCAACACACTGCTGGATGATTGGCTCTGGTTGACCTGATCTTTACACCGGGGCCAAAAGTGCAGTAGTGATCCCATTGCAGGTCACCCTCCTGCAAGGCCTGACATAATTCCACTTTCAGCATATTTAGTTATCATCGGGGGGTGTGCAGGCACCTGCAGAGTAACTGGGGTTTTAGCTAATTAAAAAATTGAGTTGTGAAATTGGTTTTGTTTGAACAGAAAATGAATGTCTGTTCGCCAGATTTATTTTGATGTATTTTATTCATTTTTTTATTTTTTATTTTCTTACAAAATTACCACTATTAATTTAATTTGATTTATGTCAAATTTTTGTTATTAAAATTTTAGTTTGAAAGTATTCCCCACATTTCACAGCCATACAGATTCTGTACAGATCAGTTTTTTATAGTGTGGTAAACAACGCTTCCTGTTAAGACCTGGCTAAGTTATGGTCTGTTTCATGTAATCATAACTAGTGGCCTGGTCCTAATAACTGTAACTAGTGGTTTCTCTCAGCGCAGGGCCCGACAGTAATCTGGATTGGTGTCGAGTGCATTGAAGCATAAAAAGTTAACAGTTACTTAGTGCTTTTATTGTTTATTCTGGGAATACACGCACGCACACAGGAAGCCCTGGGCACCACAGACCCATGCAGAACATGCTGTGCTGTAGCACCCACAGCCAGGACCTCAACTCTTGCACCTGAGTGTGGTTTACCTAATGCCGTCACAGCGTCATTAAAATACTTTTTTTAAAGCACAGCAGAGCTCTCCAGAGATATGGCGCATCTGATTGCTTTTGCTGGGTTTATTATTTCAATATTTCAAATTCTGTTTATTTTGATTCCCCCCCGAACCGTCTGTTCTTCCTCAGTTGTGTTTGGCTTGAATTTTTTTTTTTTTAACAATTCATACGCCTTAACCGCACCCGGACCTGGCCCCGTCCCAGTATGTGAAGTACTGCCAGACAGGAAACACAATTTGTTATTCTTTGAGTAATAAAGTCTTTTGCAGTCTTTTGGAAAGAGGATTGAGTCTATCAGTCTCACCGCACTGAACCAGCACCTGTGGTGCAACGCGGCACGCATCCTTGGCCTCCTATGTACCGTGTAATAGAGTGATCTTCTGCTTTAAATGACATAATGGCGCTTAAATGATATGGGCAGAAGCAGAATGGCGGAGGGCGAAAGAGGAGAGATTAATGACGGCACTAGTGTCCCATCTAAAGTGGTTTCTGTGCTTTCAATAGCCCAGTCGCAGCCCAGAAAAGGTTCTGATTGACTGCATGCTGCGGGCAGTTGGGAAAGGAACGCCCCAGGATCTGTGTTTACACAAAGGAGACCCATCCATTCTCCGGGCCAACCCTGACAACACAAGGGGAAACTACAGGATGACCTCGTTACAGGATGACCTCAGCGATATGGGCAAGTGTAAAAATAGCTCACACGCACGGGCCTGGGTTTCGGGGGCGACGGGTAGATCCCCTCCATTATTGAGAGAGTGTCAATTTGTCCCTCTCACTGAAAGTCATGGGAAGCCACTGACGGCAGCACAGTCCTATGTCTCACCCCCAACCCCCCCCCCCACAAAATGAAGCACGAAACCTACGGCCATGCGTTTCATGTACCGTGTTGAAACTGAAAAAGCAAACAATAGAAAAAAATTATACTTGACAAATGCTATTTCGTTATCTGGAAGGGAAAAAACGACCCGTTGCTTGGTAATCTGGGCTTATGTTCTGAGGGCCCCAAACTCCAAATGGAGAGTAGTGATTTAGCCTTCCTTCAGTTGGCTGCACCTAGCCGTGCTGTAGTGAACCGTGACATATTTTGGCTTTATTTGTATCAATATTGCATTTTCTCCTTCTCTTGCATGGTTTATAGTGTGCATCAACGTCAGAAATTGGGCGGAATTATGCTGTCCTTTCACATAAAAGTATTTAATTTGTACAGGAAGGCTAAATAGAAGGGTGTGAGACACAAAGAAAAGCCTAGATTATGGTGTAACCTTGGTTAAAAAAATATATATATTGTTGTTGTTATATCAGCTCCTTCTACTCATAGCCAATGAGAGGGAGAGAGAAGAAACATTAAACTGCACTAGACAGGGGTATTAGATAAGTCGGTGAACTTTTTTGCCATTTGAAATTTGGATGCGCCCGCTTAGCAGGCAGCTCACAACCTTTGCACCGGAGATTGTTTGTACGTGCCAGGAAGGGCAGGGGTGGAGGGGTTCTGGGTTGCAGTGGAAAGGCACCAGAGTCAGGCGGCTGTTCTGACGACATGCCGGGAGGAGTACGGCATTCAGCCAGGACTGGCGTGCATGGCGGTGCGGTAAGCCAGCTCACCTCTGTGAAAGATCTAGCCCGCTTGGAAAGTAATTATCGGTGCGTTCTTCCACCCCAACTTCCCTCAGGGTAGAATATGGATCTTTTCATTTCCTGGACGTGGGGGAGTCCTGCGGGAGAAAAAAATTAGCTTGATGAGAGAGGTTGAAGGTGAACGGCACGAACCACGCAAGCTAAGAGACGGACCACAAACAGGCAAGTAACGGGGCGGTGCAGCAGTAAAGCGGCATCGTGGAACCCAGATACGTTTACTGCTGGACGTTGGTCAACCACAGCATTACTGTGGTGCTGGGCTAGTGAGTCACCCATCAGCTGGGGAAAGTTGGGAACAAGATGAGCATTGTGCGATCGGCTGGCAGGCTGTGGCTTCACTGTCGCTGAAAAAAGCACCTGGAGTTCAGCTGGGTTTGATGTGAAAGTGGCCATGTCGGTGTCACTCGAAGATCTGGCAGAACGGACTGCAGAGAATCTGACTCCTCTGCTCTCTTACTTGACAGTTGGACGATCTGCCGGGTTTAGGGGTAGCCTTGTGCTGCACTAGTGTCTAGCACTAGTACTGGTAGAGAAATGGCTTTGGCATATCTGGGTCACCTCTGTGATCTGCTCCTCAGTTGTCGGGGGTCAAGTTCCGAGGTCCACGATGCTCTGCAACCAGTGGGCCCTCTGTATTAATTGCAGTCCAGCAAGTGTGATAAATGATGTTCTCTACTTGCAATCCACGCCGAAAGTGTCTAAAATGACCTTGCAGACCAGTGTTTTCCTTTGGTGGTCAATTCATTACTGGAACAGCTTTTGACATCCACTAAATTGTTATGGTTTTCTGTCTGTGAAAACCAGGAGAGGTATTGCGATTTTATCGAAATGTGTGATTTATTTGCAGGAAAAGCACAGGCCTGAAAATTCAGGCACTTCTATGGATGACAGACCCTTCACTATCTTGGAGTCTAGCAGTGATTCCATCCTGGAGAGAACATGGCTAATGGAGGTCCACATGATCAAGGGCGAGGCAGCAGGTTTACGTTCCTCAGATCTCGGTGTTTGGACGAAGACGACCACATAACACAGAGAGCGGTGGGATTTCGTCTGCGCTCTCTGAGCCTGTTTGAAGTGCGTGCGGAAGTTCAACTGTGAGATTTTTAAAAATCAAAGTTGAACTCTGTCAACTTCAGCAGCCTCAGAACTGGGGTTTCAAACTCTATGCACTTGAAGTATGGATGGAGGTTTAATTTCACATTATTTAAAGTGTATGTATTTTCTCCTTTTTTTAATTCTCCTCCTACCTTTATGGTGTTTTTGGTTCATGCGGTGGATTTGGTACTGGACAAATAATAGTTTTGGCTGAACACAAGGGACAATTCCTGTTGACTGCATGCTTTACTGCAAGATCTGGTGAAATAAATGGCTTATTACTGGATATAAGGATTATTACTGAAAATGAACACCAGCAACATCTTTTCTCTTATTCCTGTGTCCATAAATGCAGATGGGTAACGTCTTCTATGTGCTTTTCCAGAAGACCGGCGGCATTTTAGCTTCTGCTTGTAGGATTAGTTACGTTACCACACAGGAAAGCTCAGAAGCTTCACCGTGTTAATGTCGTGTTTGGCCAGGCACTCTCTGTTCCCACAGAGAGTCTGTCTTCATAGTTTCCAGATCAGGATTTTTGTCCTTAGTATACCGGAACTACGGCCCAAAAATTTCCCATGCCCCTGGATCCTTAGTTTCGGTGATATTTTTGTACTATCAGCCAAGACCTCGCTGTAGCATGGCAGAGTTTGCATCTGAATGGCGCAAAAGGGAGACCCTCAGTCGTTTTAGTGAATTTAAGACGGCCATATGTTTTCATTTGTGCCCTGGTTAAAAGTGAATACATAATTTCTATGTGCTGTTTAGACGCGGCCAAATATTATCAGCAATCTTGTTATATCCTTGAATGTTAGCATGAAGAATGTCATAAAAACCAACAGGTCTGCGGCGTTCAGATTAAAAGTGAAAGTGGATTACGTAAGCAACCCCCAGATAGCGGGCCAAAGGCCTTTATAATGGAGAATAACATCTGCTGAGGCTTAAAGAAGGATGGAAACGCGGGGAACGAGCTCGCGCATCTCTCTAAAGGCGCCGAAACCAGCGGAGAGATATCAAACAACACCGTCTGATTAAAAGCTTTTCTACATTTAAATCCGCCCGCTGGTTTGGGGTGCCGTTAAAAAAAAAACCCGCGGCACGGATGTTCCGATCCTCACGGCGCCCCTGTAGGGTCCACCTTAAGTCAATACACTGCCTGATGAAGCAAAGGATTGAAGTTTGATTTCTTGTTAGGGGAGCGAGGCAGTTACCGTGAGCCGTAAATTGGATCTTGTTTGATTTAAGCAGCCGTTTGATTTTTGGGTGCATGGGCCTGGCCCCTCGTTCTTTTGAAGAACATTGCCGCGGATCTCAGATGGAGCATTGCCACCAGAGCCCTAAGCTCACAGGCTTACTCTGTTTCATTTCAGTAAATAAGAACCTTCTTTTCTGAGCTCGCTTCTTGGGCTCCTCGCTCTCTCTCCGTAATATTTGTCAAGATGCGTGTCTTGAAATTAGGCTTCAGTGTAACCATTTTCTTCCGAGTCAACGTTTATTGGTGAGATTCAACCGAATCACAGATGTAACTTCGAGTGACGGCCGCAGAAACGACATGCGTAGGACCACATCAGAAGTGAAATTATTAGAAGCACGCAGTCTTTAAAAGTTCGCAGATCACAGTGTTTAAAACATCAACTCGTGCTTCCAAACTCAAATGCACCAACCGGACAACCAGCCGCCAGGCTTGGTTTTAACGTTCAGCTGAAACGTTAACGTCCAGTGACAGGAGCGCTGTGTCAGTGGCCCAGGACCCCAACCCAAAATCTCCCCGTTTTTCACAATACATGCTCCTCAGCTCGTTTCAACGCTTGCCTGGATTGTGGTGGCTTACTTCAGACCTCCCCAAGCCACAGGAGCACTTAACATCATTCGTAATGACTTCATCAGACCTCAGATACATCCTTTTAAAGTGCTCCCTGGCCCTCAAATCCTAGATCCTTCCCTCTGTGTTTGCCTGTGTTTTGTACTGGTCCTTAAATGCACTAAACAAATGTACCCCTTACATAGCTTTGTTTAAATGCTTTTGTACATTTACAAATGACTTTACTAAATGCTTAACTAATATTGGTTCACAACATATAAAGCAACTAAATGCTAAATTAGTTCAATGCATTCTTATTAATCTGAAAGTTCCAGATCAGCGGTCACTCCCTTGATCAACGGTCCTCAGCCCATTTACCTGGGTTCACAAAATGTATAAACAGGCCAAATTTAATTTAATTAAGCAAAGCCAAATGCATACATGGGAATCTTTTGACTACAGCGCTAGTTTGCAAAATGATCAAAAGCATACCATGTCGGGGTGACCGCTGTAAAAAGCCTGTATGAGGCCAATGAAGCCATGCTTTCCCGTGGTCTGTAAACTGCAGGACAATTAACTGCAAAGCATTTCTGCGTTTTGCTCTTTCCTCCCAGGGGGTATGGGTTGTTGTGGGATGTAACTGCTCGTGTAAATAATGAAAAATGCAACACAAAAAATTGCAGACTATTACTATTTCTCTATTTTGCTTGGATTTCAGTGGAAAGTACAATATTTCAGACACCATCTAGGCACAAATGGTCAGAGACAGCATGCGTCAAACCCCTACTCCAGGAAATCTAACGTTAACAAACGGACAGTGTCATGTGTCATGGCGAATGAGTGATGAACCTGCGCTAAATCCGTCGCTTTAAACCACATTACCATATGGACCTTCCATTTGTCAGGACTTTCACTGAACTTTTACTGAAGGAATTTGTTGATCTTTCATCCCCTTATGTCTGTTTGTACCGCATTCCAAAAGGGAACATAATCCTTAATAAAATCACACATGTCTGCTGAATGTTACTTTAATACCCTTGGCGCGCTACAACAAAGACTTATGTCTGTTGCCCCTAAATGGCTTTCAGTCCCACTGGCAAGTGGCCATAATCCAGGCGATTTCTTTGTGTGTGTTTGTGTGTGTGTGTGTGTGTGTGTGTGTATGTGTCATAGCAATCACACCAAACCTGAAAACATCCTTCTCTTTCAAAGTATGAGTAGTTTGCTGAATGTGTTTAACTAGTTTAACTAGCTGTGACCGTAACAGTTTCCTGGTTGGCAGCCAAGAATTCCTGCTCACTAAAGTACATAACACGGTACTCAAGCAAGCTGTGACATTACTCCTCTCAGCGGAACGCAGGAACCGTGCGATGGTGAACGACAGCTCCACAGTGCACACTTTTGTATTTACCCCTTTGCTGTTGTTGTTTTCGCAACGACGCCATTAAATTTCACAACTCATTCAGTCTTACTACATCATCCACCTTATCATTTAGGCTTCGCACAAAGCAGCTCATTTTCAAAGCGCGTCCTTAAGCACCAGGAAGATAACTGAGGAGAATCGCCTGTGACAGTCCTCAGCGGAAGCTAGACGGATGTAAAATGATTGCCTTTTCAGTTCTCCGGCCGCCTGATTATCCCCGCCTGAAGTCCTCCGCTACTCCGCCGCGGCGCCGTCCACGCGCTCTGAAGTGGGAGATAGGATGTTCCCGTGCTTAAGCCTTGGAAATGGAGGATCTGATAAACATCCTGTGTGTCACGGCTGATGTCTGCTTACCACAGGCGAGGCACTGCCCACAACGGTATCATCGTGTGAAAAATGCACCAGGGCGTAAAGTTGTCGGTTAGCCCGCTATTTGGCTGTAGAAAGTTTTTAGGAATATTTTATTTATTTATCGTATGGCCAATGAAAGCGCATTTCACAGATTTATAGACTCATAAGCTAACCACAGTTATCCAGAGATTTTATGAGTGACTCTAATAACTTGTTGATACGAGTTGTCGGTAATGCATTTTATTAACAATTATTAGAATTTAAGTTCGTTTGCTCTGGGTTGATGAATCAAAATCAACAGCACTTGTAAGTCACATATTAAAGACTATGATTTAAGAGAAGTGGACTGATCTCAGTTCAGACTCCTTTATCTCTCCGCTCTGTGTGTGCCCCCCCAGTTCCCCCTCTGTGGGGCAGTCAGTTATATTAACTCCAAGGGGCACTGTGATGTGGATGTAATCCCTTGTGGCTTTCACAGGGCCAAGACTCGGCGAATGACTTTTCGACGAGATTACCAACTTGTTTTTGGCATTTATCTCAGACAGCTTGGATGGTAAGCATGTAGTCTTTGGAAATGGGCCAAAAGGTGAGTGCTGTTTTCTATACGCACTCTAACTCAATAAAATGGAAGACTAGTGGCATTCGCTTTGTTGGAATTCCGTGGTGTCGCTCACAAGAAACTGATTCATTACAACGTCACTGACATCTTAAATCTGCAGTTGTTACTAGCAATTGTTTCTTATTCAATGGCATTTAAGGTGGGGTTCCAGCTCTCAATTTTAACTGAAGTCTATAGTAGTTTCTGGTACATACCACTTTATTTCTATGGTAGTTTCTGGTGTACACCACTTTATTTCTATTGTAGTTTCTGGTACATACCAGTTTATTTATATGGTAGTTTCTGGTGTACACCACTTTATTTATATGGTAGGTGCTGCTACACACCACTTTATTTCTATGGTAGTTTCTGGTACACACCACTTCATTTCTAAAGTAGGTTCTGGCCATTGAACACTTGATCGTTAGTAGTTTCTTGTCAAGCACACATTCCGGTTAATTTTCAGAGCTAACACACCTTCTGATTTCTGGTTTCTGCATTTGTTAGTAGGAGAGGTTACATTGTTCAGGGTCATTTTGAAACAACAGTTTGTCCCAAAATTAAATCCAGGACAAAAGTATACATTTTGGGCCGCGGCTTGCAGTTCACTGCATTGAAGTTCTGACTACAACTCTGTTTTCAGAGATGTATATCAGAAATGTTTTCATTATTAATTATATAGTAGAGCGTCCTATGTGTCTTTGTATTATGTAAGATTATATCAAGGGATAGTTGGAAGCAAAATCAATCAGTCAGTCAATCAACTTGTATTAGTTACAGAGTATTTTTACCCAATTTGTCACAAAGCGCCGAAGAAATTGCACTTCTAAGGAGTAATAAAAAACCCAAACCTAATCCAGTCTTCTGGAAGTATGCAAGTGCAGGTGATGTATGGCTCTGTATCCTCCCTTTCAGAGGATCAGCTTAGATGATCCCAGATGATACATCTTCTTTCCAATCCGTGTGTGTCTAGCCCTGCTCCTATCAGCAGTCCATTCTACTAAAAAGCATCTCTCTCTCTCTCTCTCTCTCTCTCTCTCTCTCTTTCTCTCTCTCTCTCTCTCTCTTCTCTCTCTCTCTTCTCTCTCTTCTCTCTCTCTCTCTCTCTCTTCTCTCTCTTCTCTCTCTCTCTCTCTCTCTCTCTCTCTCTCTCTTCTCTCTCTCTCTCGCTCTCTCTCTCTCTCCCTCTCTCGCTCTCTCTCTCTCTCTCTC
>JAOVYW010000054.1:4477740-4506188 GCA_025775045.1 Hiodon tergisus | reverse complement strand
ACAGCGATTCACATAGCGATTCACACCGCGATTCACACCGCGATTCACACCGCGATTCACACCGCGATTCACACCGCTCTGTTGTGCAGGGGTGGCGAGTCGCCTGCTGGGCCCCTCCTTCGAGTCCTACTCGCTGCCAGAGTTGACGCGCTATGACTGCGAGGTCAACATCCCACTCCAGGGGAACCTCCACCTGCTTCAGGGTGGTGACCTGCTGAGGGCACTGGACCAGGCCACCTAGGCACAACAACCCTGGGTCTACACTCTCACCCGTCGCCCTTGTTCCTTCCAACCCCCCACAATCCCCATATATCTCACAGAAATGGCAGCCCCTGCCTTCATTACACAATTATTCATTGTATACATGTACCATTTTTGGGCATCTATACCATCACTGATATTTACAGAAGACCTGTCTGATGCGTTCAGATACTACTGAGTTCCCCTGTCCTGAAGGCATTACCCCGGGTTGGACCCCTCTAAGGCCACCCAGCTGTCACAGAAACGAAGAACCAATCCACATGTTAGCTTGATGATAACTTTCATTCGTGTAAGGAGAAACGCGAAAAATCTATAGACATAGAGACATATATATGTTTGATCAACTTATAAAGACAGTAGCTATTTTACAGACGTTTATATTTCTTCCTTTTCCGAGGGACCTTCTTCACTTTTTCCATGTTTTCCCTCTCTTTCCCTCTCTCTCTCTCTCACCTTCTGTAGCCATCCCTTAGCGTAAGTGAGGAGGAATCGATGGTCAGGTGGAATCACGGTAGCATAAGTGAGGAGTATGGTGAAAACACTGTAAAAGGCTGCGCCTCTACGTAAATCCAACCCCCCTCCCCCCTCCCCTTCAGATGCACTTTGTACATGACGGATAGTCCATAGTCATATCTTTCGTTCCTTTAAAAAGCAGACAAGAAGCGTTTGTGTCCTAGGCCAAAAACTCATTGACTTGGGTTTACTCTGTACTCTAATCCAGCCTTTATGACAACACAACAAACCCCGTAGACATTGAGGGTGACCCTTTCATTTACTTCTGCTCTCCCCTGCTCTCCTCTGTCTTCGATGCTGTTGTCCAACTGTTTTTGTGTGGTGGCCACTTCAAATCTAGATATATACACATATATATAAAAATATATATATATATATTTAAAAGAAAGAAGCTCTACAGTTTCTATGATAATGTCTACGATAGTGTTTAGTATTCATGTGCCTTGGTACTTTGTCATATCTACTCAGTAGATGGAGATGGGATTCTTGTTTGCTTTTGTTGATTGACGAGTGGATTTTAATTTCCATAGACTGGTTTCTTGTGTTTTTAAGTGGCATTTTTCAGAGTAGCCTTCCTGTATGTGGAAGCAACTTACCCTTGTCGGCAGGCCAGTATCGTACTTGCTAATTTTTTTTTAAATTGAAATTGAAGAGAAAAAAAGACTTAACAAAAACAATATAAACATTTCTGTGTTCCACTTTGAGATGTAGCAGATTAAACATTTAAAAAAAAACGAAAAGCAAAAATAAAAAATAATCACTTTTAATAATATCTAAAGTGATGGTGCTTCGTAGATATACTTATCCTGTTTTTTTAAGATTTTATAAAGTTTCTGGGATCCACTTTCATTAACACTGTATTGTGTTTTTACACGCCGGGATTGTCTTTAATGTTGCTTCAATGCTGTTTTAACGTTGTTTTAATGTTTCTATTGTTGCTCCCACACCATCACAAAACCTTCAAGTGCACAGTTTTTTTGTAGTTTTAGGTTATGTCAAGACACACACAGGGGTCACTGACAAGAAAAAACTTTTCAATCCCTGATTGCTGAAGTAAAACATATTTTAGCCATTTGATTAAGTCTTTAATCAATCGTTGTCCTGCTAGTATTAACCATCCTGGTGAACTGAGGGTGCTGTAAAATTCATAGAGGTTAAACGTGAGTTTGCCGTGCTGCCTCCTCGTGCTAATTCGTGTGACTGGGTGAGCACAAATCAAAGGCTGGATGTTAGGTTACACGAGTTCGACAGTGACACGATGAAGACCAGAACCATCCACGTTCAGAACGGATGACTGCGGCGCCTCCGTCTGGATGAACGACTAGGCGCCCGGTTTCGTATTTTGATTTCCGATCCTGAAACACAAGACGGAGAAATCGCTTTTCCCATCATCCCTCTGAGTAAGAGATCCACACACTTCTCACTTCACACGGGGAATGTTCCCATGACCAGGGCCCACTGATTGGCACCAACAAGCCTGAGGTGTTTTCGGCAAGGCTTGGAAAAACAGAGCTCAAATGGGAATCCCCCCTCTCCTGTTCCTCAGGAGCCAAAGTTGATAGAAAGCAAGACATTTCCCTAAAATTGTCCAAAGGCATAAATTAAAAATAATAAAGAATATATTGTTATATGTATTTATTTATTTATTCTCGTCAACTGTGAGGTCCAGAAGTGAGTATTCTAATAGTTACCACCCTCCAGATTCCTGTTGGCTCATTGGTGCAACATACGCTGTCATTATATCGATGTTGGTTCTGAAATACTTATGTATCTACAAAAAAAAATAAAAAATCCCCAAGTTTGCCTTTCTGTACTTTCGGGGTTAAAGAGTTTCCTTCACTATGACTCACCAATATTAGATATTGACATGAGCCCAACCAAAATTAAACGAAAACCAGGGAGGTGGACTGAACCGTGGACAGGATTTGTGGAGAAAACCGCACTCTCGTACGTGAGAAGAGCCTTGGTGAGTCAGCTGGAAAAGGGCCACTCACCAGTCTTAGCTAAAGCACCCGTGTCACTTGAAGGCTCCCGTAAAAAGGATAAACACACTTATTAACTTGTTCATAATCTCGGAAATAGTTCACAGCATTCGCCGACCTTAAAGACAATATCAGCGGTCTACTAAATATGATGAGGGTTTTATTTTCTTGGCACATTTTTGGCTTTCATGCAATTTATTTCGGATACTTTATAGTTACATTAGCTGATACTATGAATATTTTTAATATGCTAAATTCATATTGATATTATTATATTGTTATTATTATGATATTATTACTGTATGGGAACTTTAACCCAATAAGAAGTTGTATTTCTGCACTGAAATCTTATTAAAGCATGCTGATCCTAATCTTTCTGAGTCCTGTGTGTCATCCATACCTGTAAAACTACCAACAAACAGACAGCAAATCAAGACAGCAAGTCTCTTTGTTTGTCTTCTCGATACACATTAGCTCAATGGATGAGCAGTAGAAAGACGGCAGGCAAACAGCAAGAGAGGGTTATTACATGTTTTATTACATGTACATATATTTACATTTCCCTGCTTCATCACGCTTTGGAGCACATTGAGAATGTATCACCAAGAAAGCCATTCTGTTGCCGGAGGCCATGCTCTAGTTAAAGGCACATGGAGGTTAGCTTATCCCCTCTAGGTGCGAAGTGCAGTGTTCACACCTGTCCAGCCGCAGTGATAAGACACGCAAACCCAAACGCTCACACGCACACTAACGTGGAAATACCTCTGGGAATAACAGACCCAATAGCACAAGTTTGTTTACACAAGGCAGCGTCTAGACTGACAGCCAGGAGAAAATTACAGAAACATTTTCATTGGGGTTGTTTTTTTCCCCCCCTTCATAGCACACGATACGGCCCGGCGAAACGTTGCGCGTGTTCACTGAATCTGACGGGATTCGAACACCAAAAGTGGATTCGTGCACACACACGCGCACACACAGGCGAGTATCACCTGAACATTTTTCGGTGATTAGTTGCTTGTGCCCCCCGGGGGCCCATCTCGAACACGGCAACAGCGACTGCTTAAGAAGCTGGAGAACATTACGGTGGTATGGATGTATTATGGTGTGCTATGGAAGGACATTCCATTCGTCTCTCTTTCACAAATATGTTGCTGTGGCAGAAAATGAGTTTTCAGTGCCAAGAAAGACAAGAAGAAATGATAAATGACTGGATTCAGCAGCTAATTCAGTTTTGTGGGAGTGGGGCTGAATGAGGGGTCGCACAATGCCATTAATTAAGATATTTAATTCAATATTTTTACAGAACTTTTGGTTGATCGTCTTTTCCAGATGATATAGCCCAACATTTTTCTCCAGCGCCACTTTGAATGCTAAATCGAGCTAGAGTTAGTCAATGAGGGGGCAGTACTCAGATTGCAGTATAGCCCCAGGCCGCAGCGATGCCTGCAGATACCCTCCCTATGTCTACTAGGATGGGTTTCTACGCCTTTACCCCACCTCCACAGGGCGGTATAAGGTCAGACGGTCAGAATGCAAGCGTTCTCCTCAAACTAGAGTTTTAACTCTTTTTTTTCAACTCTCAACTCTCTCTTCTGCTATAACAAGCAGCTGACTAAAAAAGTAAATATAGCTGCAAGCTAGGGTCAAATACAAATATCTGTAATTTCCTTATCATTTGACATATCAAAATAAAATATGTTCAAAAACTCTGTAGGACAGAGTAAGCCTCGTTTGCAGATATGCTCAGTTTGATTGGCTCTCCATTTAGTCATATTTTAACTTTTAATTCAGTCCAAAGTCTAATGAGATTTTTTTTTTCTGAAAAGACAGCTGTATAGCACTTGGTTTGGTGACTCTAGGTTAAGTGGTTCAGGAGTTACAGCCGTTTAACTGTAACCGATAGCTACTGCGCCACCATGTGGTCAGTCAGTGCCCTATTCTCATGGTACCAAAGCTGTATCCCTCATAAAGAACCACACAGATTGTTAAAGTTAAAATGCACCTTATAACCCAGGAAGCAGTAGAGCAGGGTGGGTTCCTGTCACGGACAGGGCTAATTCTACTGCTGACCACTGTCCCAAGCTGACCCACAATAGGGCAGGTAGGGCACGATGGTGCATCCTTGTGGCCCATGGTGACCTGCGTGTCCCAGAACTTTTCTATTGATCCTGGTCCCACAAGGAAGCCAGGAGCCCTTTCATTCACCGGCAGCCGCTGGCATCCGGCCTATCCAAACACGCCGCGCTCCGGGTTTATTATTGTCTATATTTTTTTGTGTTTTCACGCCTGACGCACTTCCTCCCGTCTGATCCCTTCGGGCGCGTCGCTTGTTCGACCCAAGGCTTCAGAGAGACGGCCTCCCAAGGCCTGGGTTTATTTACCCAGTTGTTGTTTGTTGTGTTAAACGAGACATCTTGTTGGTCCAGGGGCTCAGTGGTGTTGTCAGACTGGGCAGTCACCTGGGCCCTGCCCCGAGTGCCTGACCTGGCTCTTATGTGGATTGGCTGAGGAGGCCGGGCATCTCAGCACCTGGGATCCAGCCCAGTCCGGTTGGTCGTTGCCTTTTTCTCCATTCGAACCCCATTCCTTAAAATGTGCTCTGTTAAGGAGAGGATACGTGTAAAGGGGGGAACAGGGGGTTGAAGTTTTTTTTTGGACTGTTTTACATGATCCTTTATAATCCTAAAGAATTTTTTACAGGATACTTTAGAAGGCTTTTTCTGATAATCTATAACCTGCGCATTGTACTCAGTAGTTTTAAGATTAATAAAAAGAGCCAAAGAAGGCTTCTTGAGAATAAAGTTCTTACTAGGCCTTACCCTATCTGTCATCAAACACAAGAGGGTGGAAAAACCGCTCGGGGGGAGGAATGAAAGTAGACCCAAGGGTGCACACCCGAAAGGGCTCCTCCTCTGATTGGTTGCCTCCCTGAGGGGTTGTTTTAGGGCTAGCACGGAGATGTCACCACTTGCGTTCAGCTTCTGGTTATTCAGCCAGACCAAACAGCGCACACAGCCAGCTTCTCGTGCGTCTTTTCCTTCCCAACTCAGACCAGGCTTTGTCCTAAAGGCCACTTCTCCCGAACTGCATGTGCCGAACTACAGAGATCGTAGCCTTTCTTCTAGTCCATTCGAACTTCAAAAAAACAACAACAAAAAAGCAAAAACAAACAAACAAAAAAAATCGGAGGAATGGGTGGTCAGGTTTTTGTACTTCCTCCACCACGAGGGAATTTTTATACTGGCTGCAGGCTATTTCGAAATATCCTGAAAAGCTGTAGACAAACCAATGCACACAAAGACAAAACAGCAACTCAGGCACACACATAATAGACAGTAAATTGCTTCACAGACTTGGTCAGTTTTTTATTAAGTGTAAATCAGAACGGAAATTCTGGCGATTAATTTATAAAGCGTTTTTCCCAATCGGATCCGTAGAACTCTGGTTTGCAGGTGGTTGGAGAGAAGCCATGTCTCACAACTTTTCAGACTTTTTTGTGCGTCCACTTGTTATAAATTATAATTATATTATATAAATTACAATGACTTTGGTCTTTAAACAGTGCCTCTGCCAACCCATCATCAATACTATCTGGTTGTTCCTAATTTATGTTGAGTACACCATGTTCAGTGGCGTCATCTGTTGCCCAGGGGAGCCCTTAACCTGGCTCCCGGTCAACTGTTCAATTACCTTTTCAGAAAACAAAGCCCGACAACGTTTAAATAAATTTGTACTGTGCCAGCTGTTCTTAGGCCAAAAACACTCACAGGCAAGTAAAAATTACCCCAGCCTTTTTCCAAGCAGTATCTGAGTGCATTCCCAACATCTAAGGTAAGATATTAATTTTCATTAGCAGAGAAAAAGCAATTTGAGCTAAGAGTTTCAGTTGTGCCTGATGCAAACGGAACAAATAAATGGCTTGTTCGCAGCGAAGATGACGCTGAACTATGACCAGAACATCAGATCTAACATCATTTCATAGATGTTCTGAATAATTTTAATATGAAACCACAATAAATATAATATATATTTTTTAATTATTCTGCTATCTGTGAGAAACGTTGAGTCTTTGTGAAAAGCAACTTGTCTTCATTAGTACTAGTTGACATCATAAGCATCCCCTCAGAAGCAGTCATTATTTACACCGGGAGTTCTTGAGAGGGCATGAACTTGAAATGTATTTCCCTAAAGGTAATCTAATCAGAAGGCCTCCAATCACAAAAGACCTCCTCTGGCATTCTCCAATCCCATTGGAGTTTCCATTAAATAGGGTTACAGAGTGCACAGGGGCCTACATCTTCATTCTCAGAGTGGGTCGGGGAAACAGGGGAGGCTTTGGCATGGAAAGTGAAAGGAGCGTCGAGCAACAAGCACTAGGTTTTCCAGGAAAGGGTGCACATACCCAGGCCGGCCTGCTCCCAGCGCTGAGGGTCCTCCTCCCCGTGATTCAGCGGTGTGTAAAACGAGCGCTGATGTCACCCCTCGTCTCCCACGCTTCCCCTGCAGTAATGAGGGAGAAGGAGAGAGCGGGACGCTCTCCAGCTTTGTCCCGGGTCCCAGGCCCACCATTAGTGCTCCGCTAATGATGTCCCTTCTCCCTGAGAGCTGACCTGTGATGGCCCTGGACGCCGGTGGCCGAGCTGGAGATTAAACAACCGGCGGGGGTGGGGAGGTTACGTCATCCTCACCCAGCGGAGTCGACGGACAAAGACAAGGTGGGAGGACGGTAGCATGACGGTACCATGACAGAAATGTGGGGGGCTCGAAACCCATGAACTCATCAGGAAATCACAGCAAGCGAAAGTAGGAGAGAAACGGATAGCCCCATGCCAACCTCAAAACGGATCCACAGAGAAGACTCCGACAAAAGCCACAGAATGTACAGAATCGCATTCAGGAGGAAAGACCCGCCATGTTGTCCAATCACAACCCCGTTTGGGCTCTAACCAGCACGGTCCCCAACCGTCTCATAGTGATGGCTTGTTGCCATACTGTTCCATGTTATTTGCACATGGAAATGAACAGCTAATGTCTAAGCAATGTTACGTGGCTTTTTAAACGCCCTGTGGCTGTAAGGCTTTTTATGGTATATTTCTCACTGTGTGTTTATCTTTGAGCATGGATTAAGTCTGAAAGGAACATATTACAATTCAAATGGGTTTGATTTGTTTTTTTAGTGTTATTTATATGAGGTGAAGTTATAGCCTGCGTTAGAGTAATGAACATCCGCTAGGATGACAGCTACACCACATGACTGACGTTTACATACATCCTCATTTATACTGCCATGGCAACTGAAAACGTAGCACACGTAGCGCATGTAGCGCATGTAGCTTTTAGCTTATATAATTATAAGAAATTGGCATGCTTGAGTGTACTCTGGTGAGTATTGTATGGCATTGTATTTCTTCTACTTCTTTGTGTTTTTGATCCTTGCAGTTCAATGGGACTTGAGATCTCAGACGTCAGACACACCATCTGAGTTACCGTCAGTATAATTTCCCAATTCTTCCCCCAAAGTTGTCAGAGAGGTTATTGCTCAGATTTATCAGACATACATCCAAGCCAAAATAGAAAAGAATCAAGTTCAAATCTGGGAGACTTCCCAGGTCACTGTGATTTTACTAAACGTCATAAATCCAAAAATGGCTCTTTGAGAGAAGTTTTAATCAGTACCCTTTTCCTAATACAATAAACAAAATAAAGTCAAATCACAAAACCAACCGAAACCAAACACAATAAAACCACCAACAGAACTTGCCTGACCACGTGGCATCCGCTCCTCCCGTCCGATCTTTCACTCTCTTGCTTTTTGTATGAATTCATTTTTAAAGCCTTGTTCAGCATTACTGTAGATCTTCTAATGGATTTAGGACTTAAAATAATAAAATATATTAAAATAATAAAATAAACTATAATAACAAGGAGGTAAAGTGAGTATATTTAGAAGGGGTACCCATTAAAAACCAAGCCTGATAAAATTATCTTTAGCATTTTATTTGAGTATTCTGCCAGTAAATCACGTGAGGTTTCAAAACAAAATGGTGAGGCAGTGTAGATAGTGATGCACGAAGGAACCGAAACAGCTATCAGGTCATTTTTAGTAGGACACGCGTTTTTTGGGAGTGGAAAAAAAATCAGCATAACCGGAAAATATTGTATATGCGATTCACAGAAGACAACATCTTGAAGACCATGTTGTCTCGTCTAGCTCCAGTTTGTGGGTGTTTGCAGTGCAGAGGCGAAGAACTTGAACGGTGCTGAACCTTTTGACTCAGCTGCTATTGATATGACCCGCCGTTGACCTTGATGGGACACGGGCCCCAGGGTTTCCTGTGGGGAGCCAAGCCGCCAGCTCGAGACGTCCTCCTGGCAGCAAGACGCTGTGCTGGCAGACTTCTGCTAGCGGCAAGCAGCTCGCACTCAGGCTGAGAACCACAGCAACCACAGCTTCCGGCCAGCGTCGCGCTGAGGAGAGCTTTCTCGTGGGAACCTTGTCTGCTGCTTACCTCTCAGCAACCCTCCAAGTGAACCCCTTACTGCCTCTGCACGTGCATGCAAGTGTCAGCGTATCAGAGAGAGAGAAGACGCTTCGCTTTGCAGATAGGCCTATCATTGCAGACACAACTGTAAGGGGACTGAGAGAGGCTGACAAATGCAGGTGCTCGCGTGGGCGCATGTCCCAGCCTCGTGGGCGATGTGTCTTTGCCAAAAAAAACGCTGCACACACTACCCTGAGTGTGAGAGAGAGAGAGCTGCTACCGGGCTGACCTGAGAGATGGCCAGCGAGTGAGCTCAGCCAGGGACGGAAGTAAGGGGGGCAGTGCCGCGCTGCAGCCCAGATCCAGCCAGTGCCCCAGGCCAAACACGCACACAAAGGCGGCACTAAAGATAATGAGCGTTTATCCTCCTCCTTAACCTCTGCACCTGCACTGGGCTCACAACCCCGACAGGGCCGACCGGTCCCTGAGACCATCAGAGGCTGGACCGCGGCTTTTTCTCCACCATGGCCGACAGAGCATGATCTCTCTGTGTCCTTCATGCATGTCTTACACACAGAGGCCCGAGTGGAGGGTAAGAACACGTGCTGCATATCAGAACATCAGAATCCTCAAAGCATCTCTTTGAATCATTTGACTGCACCGCCTTCTGTCAGTTGAGACCACACTATAAGCAGACACAAGAGGGTCACGTGACATCAGACAGAAGACGAACCACTACAAATGAAAATAAGGTAATTCGTCTTCAAGCGGAACCAGCTTTGCAATTAGACACTTACACATGTATAATTAAAAATGATTTGTCATTATGATCCTTATTATATCCAAAAATACATATTTCAGCAATATTATATTAATCTTGAAGGTTTAGTGATAATTATTATTGCATTTAAAATGTAAAATAAAAACTATATTTGTAAGTTAATATATGAGTATTGAGTTCTTAAATCACTAATGTGAGAAAGAACTAATCTCATGTAGGAAAGCATTTTAATTAAGATTATTTTAATTAAGCATTCAATTAAACAGTCTTTTAAAGAACTTTTTACTTTCCCAGAGTAGTCAAATGGAGAAAAACATCCACTCTAGCTGTGGAAAAAAAACCTGCTACATATGACCTCACCTGTACTGATAATTGAGGGGACCAACCCTCAGTGTTTAAGGTTTAACTGTCTTCCAAGTGCTGGGATGAATCTTGGTTTGTAAAACAAAGGGGCAACACTGTTAAACTTCAAATGGAAACTGTAAAACATTTTTATCATTAAAGTCAATCTGATGGCTAGATTTTATCCATGACGGGACCTGTCCTAACTGGTTTAAAATTGTTTTAAGGTGATCCGCGAAGTTTGTTTTCATTTCACCAGGCAGGCACCACAGGGTTCCTCCCCTCTTATTGTCATTCAGCAGATCCAACTTTTGACAGTTTAGAGACTGAGACACGTTAGCACCGGAGGGCTCTTCCCAGAACATAGAAGCTGATTTCTAACCTAACCTAGCATTTTATTATAACGAAGGAGTAGTTTGCTTAGCCAGTAGCCTAGATTAATCAGAGGTTCTTTCTATTGCGTCTCTACATTTTTAAGGTACATTTAATTTAATTAGACTCTTTTTTGTCAAATACATACATTTTCAACTGCAATTCAACACTTTTGATTTGTCGCAAATTTCAAACAAAGTTACATGAATGCATATAAATGTATATTGTATTAGTTTAGTTTAATGACTAGAAATTTAACTATTTAAAACTAGAATTGCACAATGCATTTTACTATTAAAATGAAACTTGCCTTGAACTGTATTGGAAGACAGTAAATGTATTATTTGGGTCATTTAAGGTCAATACCATCAAAATGAGTGGACATTTTCTAGCCATAACAGCGATCGTTCTAGTAACCATTTGGTGCCGCTTTCTGGCGGACATGCGTCATTGCAATTATACATTCAAACTCGAGGTACATCTAACAAACTGGTTAAAAAAACTGTTGCAAGCTATACAATTCGAGTTCCATTCACCGCCAATATATTATATAGTATCTATCCATATGAATACAAATCCCTATGAGATAAACAAGCGGTAGAGATGCCTAGCCCATTCATGTTTAATGCCCATTAAATAATACAAAGCATAGATTTTACAATTGGATCCAAACGCGTAAACTAACTGAAAATAATTTTTCTGAGAAAAGACAGGAATGTCCGTAGGAAGTCACTTTCATGTTGATTCTTCTGTGTAATTACTGAATATTGAATCATGTGAGAAGGATTTCTCACCGAGGGAGAAACTCTTTAGGGCTAAAGGATTAGTTTCGTAGTCCAAACTCAGTGTGCTGAGAATAAGGGAAGAGTGTCTTGCATGAAGTTTTTAGTCCAACAAAAATGCTGAGGTTTGTGTCTACATACAACTTAATAAAATTAAATAAGTATAGTTTTGTATAGTCGCCCTTACTATAATAAAAACAAACTTGTCTACTAAACAGAAATACTAAATGGGGGTTTACTTTAGATTTTTAAAATATATTAAAATGAATCACATCGTGTCTTTCTGATAAGATAATGACTTGCTTTGTTCGTAAAAGAAAGGAAAGAAGATGATTCAACATTAACGTATAATGTAGAATGCATATGTATTATATATTAATTGTATAACAAGGCCATGCTAAAACGAAGACAACCCCAACCAAATACAGTATTAACGCGCAACCAAGTACAGCCCAAAACTCGCATGAGCTCCGTGCTAATATAAATACTTAATTTTTACGTCAAGTTCGTGGTTGAAAATTCAAATAGCTTACTTTTTGCATTATAATATTTCAATAAATCTTGTAATTATTTTAATATTACTTTAATTAAATTAAACGGAGACCGTTTATTCCAGGCCTCTTGGATTTTTTAATTTCGCACTGTTGATTTTTACTCCATTTATGTATTTATTTAAGTTATTATACACAGGACGTTTTAAGTGAACACAGTACAACGATTTAAAATTGAAATAATTTATATTTCGTTTATTTCTTCAAATTAGTTTCTACAAATTTCGTAATGGCTGTGGGAATATTTACAATGACTATAAAATAGTAAAAGTGCGCGAGTGGTGTTGAACTGGCTACGTGTTTTTAATAAGTGATTACTATGTTCACGTTGCATATAGTGAAGTGCCCCAGTAAAAGTCGTGTTGGGTCGTTACAGTCACACAGATATCTCGAATACAGCGAACAACAATTTAAATCAAAGTAGTAGTAGTAGTAGTAGTGGTGGTGGTAGTTTTAACGGTGAGTACACATAATTCATGCGTGATATGATTTATTTATTTTATTTTTTTACATGTAATTTCTTTGATCGAGGATAAAGTCTGTGTGGAAACGGTCAGACATTAGCTCTCGACATAAATACAATTTTAAAAATCAAGATATGGTTTCTCCCAAATCGAGGCCGCATAGTAACGACAAACTACAGTAGTTCCTGGATTAATTAGTTAATTAATTAGTTCAAATTAATCCCTGCATCTGAGCGCCACTGGTGAATTAAACGTTCGTACAAAATGGTTAGCAATAGAATGTGCAAGACCGATTTCGAGTTAATCTTCCTAATCATCTTTTTACAAATGGCCTTTGGGAATAACCATGGATTTTTTAGGAATGAATAGTAAAGTTTATGGTGTTCTCTGCGATTAATACAAGGGCATATTGTTTTAGTTTGTAGCCACTAGATGTCACTACTGTAACACCAGTCACCAAATAGTTTAAATTTGAGGTTGTCAACGAAGTGCGATATGAATCTGTGGACAGATGCGAAGTCCCTGTGGAAAACCATTGCTGTCAAAACACATCTGCTCAATATTTTTGCGAAATCGCCGCTGTTCAATTTAGAGCCCGGTAGATATGTTCTTGTTGGAGAACCGATATTATTATTAGCCGATATCAGGTTTTACACTGTCATTATCGGCAACAGCAGCTTTGTGTTCAGCTAATTTATTCATTAGCATTTTTACATTTGTATAATGTTTGTATAAAACACTCCTGGGTGAGTGTGTGGATTGTATATTATAGCGTTAACGTAACATCATAGGATGTGTTTATGCCACTAATCCAGCTGTGCCATACAAGCTATCGTGGTAACAATTAGGCAAATATGATTTGTTTTGTTTTGTTTTTTCTACATTATTTTTTGTTTGTTAATTAAGTTTGTTAAGGGAGTTCCATCTCCCTGAATTGTCTCGTCTCTTTAATCAACATGGTATTATATGGTAATCTATTAAAACACTCCTAAAATCCTTGCTTTTTACTAATTATTGCTAAATAAGGTGACGATGTAAGAAAGCGTAACGTTGCCTAGTAAATGGTTGAACAGACACAAGTTTAATAAGCAGTTAGCGTTAGTCAAATAAAACGTTGGTTATACAAATCATATTCATTTTTTTTTTTTTTTTTAGCGGAAAGGGTCAGCAGATTGAGTCTAGAGCCGGAGATTTGGTGCAATGTGTATAAGACGTTATGAATATACATTGGAAAGTTTGAGGGTATTATACTGATACCTATTTAACAAAAATTCCAGAATGGCTCCGAAGTTCCAGATTTTTATCAGTCGAAGTTGGCCTAACTAGCTAGCTAGCTTTGCCAAAAACGAGGCTGGGAGGATAATTAATTTTCTATAATAGCAATAGTTATGATCATATTGATATTTCAATAACTGCTTGAAATAGGTTTGCTGGCAGGTGGTACAGCAGTGTAATGTAACATCTGTGTAACAATGGTCAGTCAGGGGTCAACTTTATTGGCAAATAATCGGTAATCGATGGACTTTGCCACACATATCAGAATCAAACACAAAAATCTGGTATCAGTCGGGTTCTACTTTAAATTCTTGAATTTATAATCACAGTTGCATTGTAAAAAAAAAAGGACCAGATGTTAAGGTCAGATTCAGGCCCACAAGCATGCATGGACAAATCAGAACAACAGGCTCCACTGCCAGTTCCCTAAGACACCCTGGTTAAGAAACATTTTGGTCCACCCTGACACCCATATGAACGCTCCATTGGGCCACTAAAATCAGGAAGTCAGATCCTCGGCCAATTTTGTATGCTGCTGTATCCCAGTAAGTGTAATGGTGAGGGGAAATGTATCTGCACTCTGGTGATAAATGGGATAATTAGTGGAGACGTTACTGCATTTAAACGCATGTTCTGCCATCTCTTTGTATGCACTCCTATATGTAAATAATGTACATCATTTTCTAATCCGTTTATTTCCCGTATCATTCATTTAATTGTATCAGACACAAATCACTAAACCAATAAAACCCTGTTCCAGACACTATCTCTCTGCCTGTGTTCTTACTGACACCCGTGGCGTTTGTTATCTGTAAACAATCTTGTTCCTGGGCTGCATGCGCAAAACTATTTTTACACCTTGATTCAGAAGATGTTCTAGTCTGCAATCTGCTAAAAAAAGACCAAAATAAAAAAGTGCTCTTTGCAAACGCTTTAGCCATGCTACAACTTCCGTCTCTCTTACTTTAACATTAAACGTGGCGATTTAAGTGTAAAACCCTAGAATTATATTGCCTGTACTAAAGATGATTCTACATGACATGTTGCTTTCACGATCGTCCCTTACAAATAAAAGTACAGTGAAAAACGTTTTACAAACCCATTTAGGTTTCTGAATGTCTACCAAATGAATTATATTGCTAATCTTAAATAAATTAATGTAAGCCTAGGTTTGACCCAAACTAATCTCAAATAGTGTTCTGTGCAGGTCATAACAACTCTTCCTTTGCATGTTTGGGACTGTAGGTGGATTTCTGACCCCTGACAGCTAATTTAAGACAGAATCAAACATAATATAGCAGTCCTTACAGCGCCATGAGAGTTTGGTGCTAAACTGCAGCCCTTCAATGCCCATCTCATATAAAGTTGCAACACGGGTACAGAACGGCACCTCACATGAGCGTAAATCCCATGAACAATGTTTCAGATTAATTGATCGCGAACACAGAAACTAATGCAGCCTAATCCTGACACTCGTTCAACCGAACCCTCCGCCGCGAATTGCAAGGTTTCTTCCAATATCATTTTTACAGTCAAGTTATTCTGCTTCACGTGATTTCAAGAAAATCAACTAAAACCGGCTGTTGCGCTAGTAAGAATAATAAGTGCCCTTCTTTATCACGGAATAAAGTAAGATGCTGAAATCTATATTTTGAAGCAGTGTAATCGTGTCCTACCTTAGTCACATTTTTGTACTGACTATGGGTCCGCAGTTAGGTCCAGAGGACTTTTTCTCTTCAAACGATTCATTATTTGGAACTGAATATTTATCTACATTAAAATAAGTTAACCTCGCACCGCCAAGAACTCTCCAGGCAGTAAGATAAAAGACCGAAAGCGGGTCTATAGGTTACTCGATCTCATTCAGGAGAGGGAACTGCTTGTGTTTATATCACCCACCCCAGCCCCGCGGCTGCAGAGCGTGCGTGCGTGCGGGCGGTCAAATCGCCGAAGCGCTGTAATCTACGATAACTGTTTTAATGTAAGAGCGATCTCAGAGCAAACTTGGTCTTAAAAACATTAACATTTATGTAACAAAATATAAAACATTTTAAAAGTCGTGATAAAGCCATGAAATTGAAATATTTAATCAGTATAGTTTAGTAATAATTAAGTAATCGTTAGGGAATTTTAAGGAACGTTAAGGAGCCTATTGGTATATATATAATTGCTTTAACAAGAGACAATATATTATATGAATTGAAACATTGTAGACTTTATAGGATGTATGCCCAAGATAACACCTTCCACCAGCTCTCATCGACTGTTTTAAAAGAGAGAGCAGTGTATTTTTTCCACCACTACCACTGAACTCAAGAGGTCATTAAACAGAATATTGCATTGGTGGCTTCACCCGGATCACCATAACGGAAAGAAATCACAGGTAAAACATGAAGATGAATGGAAAATACGATTAAAAGACCAGCCTGCGTGTTGACAAAAACAGAGGATGAGCAGTGAAACCGTGGTCTACGCGTAAATGTGCTTGTGAGCGAAGGGGACTCTCAGAGCCGAAACATGGCCTATTGTGTTCTTACCCTCCCACAAAGATGTGCATACGTGACCAGGATCGGGGAACAAGTTTGACTCACTGCGTTTCGCAACAGAAAAAAAACCCAAAGGGTAGAGAGAAAAAAACAAAGCTAGTGACTCCGATGTCGGGTTTCTTGTGTATAATATAAATCAATAGCCTATTATTATAGATTATTATAGATGTTTAGTGGCCACACTACATAAAGAGAGTAGCCTTCATAAACACAAACAAGTCGCGACAAAATATTATTTAGAAGTTTAGATGAATTATGTCTGAATTCCTCAGAAGCCACATGCAGTGGCTTGTGGTCGACTTAGTGCACGCGCTAGGACGGCTTCCTGACAACGCGGCTGGTACACGTGATGGGGAGCATGGGGAACTCAGAGTGCAACGCTTTCCATATGCACCTCGTGATTTACAAGGGCACATTTAGATTTTAATTGAAATTTACTTTGGCTCTGAGTTGACCAAAACTGTGTGATAACCTGTTATAGAGCTGGCTCAGAAGTACTCACTACTATTAATGGGGCTGTATTGCCCTGCTGAAACAAATCGCAATTTACTTATATTCCCAAAATGAAGTGTTTTCAGCCCATCCTTTTTATTTATAATTAAATTCCGCTTATTTCGAGTTCTCTGTCTCTAAATCTTACTGTTTTCTGATTGTTCTCTGGTTACATTATGTAATGCCTTAGCATATTCATTATTATAGGCCTGGTATCGGTGTAATGCATTAATGTCGCATTATATTCTCCAGGAAGCTCATCTCTCATTTTCACAAATTTAATGTAGCCTATATTAAACGCTATACTGTAAATGGAAATGTGAGATTTTCTCTTATGAAAGACACCACCGGATCTTTCCAAGTGGCTCGGTCGAGCGCAGGTTCGAAGTTACAAATAGTTTAATTTGCTACATAGTGACTCGTAAACCCTGCAGTCCGCGCTGAACCTAAATGGCAGGCGGCTTGAAGGCCTTCAATGGAAAATCAAGCACAGGGGCTAAGAACAACTGGGGTGGGTGAAATCAGCGGGGATGTGTCTGTCGGTGCTGAACCTCTAGCGCGTGCTGAAAGAGACACATGACTCGATAGGATCAGAGGCGACCAGGTGTGCTTCCTCACCGGTGACGAGATGCAACTTGGAAATCGAATTAGAAATTATAGTCTATAATACATAAGGAAACTAGATGCAATAGATGTGTTTTATCAAAGGTAACATAACATAAATCTTGGCTGGGAATGTAAAATATATGAAATAATTTTCAACACATTCAATGGTTGAAGGCCATACTTTACATCTGTGACATGATAACCATTGCTTGATCAATTCATTCACCTAAACCTCAATTACAGAAAAAGGTCACAGTAAGATCTGAAGACAGAGAGGATATAGAAATGAAAACATTTAGAAGTCATTAACATACCGTTGTCAAAACGTATGGGATTTTCCCACCTGCTTTTGAGAGGGTAGAATGTCACTAGAGGACTTAGGTCGTCTCGTAATGCACAACACAACCTGGCCTCGCTGTGACCTCCAGAGCACCCCCGGCATCCCACCCCTATTGGGAACTAACATTCTCCCATCCACGGATGTTCCAAACAGACCACTGAGCAGAGGCAAGACAAGCCAAATACAACCCTGAACAACAAAGAGGGCTGGGGGCTTGACAAGCCCAACTGGGCCGACCCCACAGGGAACACAGAGGCCAAGGTTGCAACATATGGTACCCTGCACAACAAAATAGGCTTTGATCTGTATTGCCATCGGTCTTTCTTGGCTGGGGATAACAATGGTATTTTTGACTGTAAAAAAAAAGGTACTTTTGGTACTTTAGTTGTTACTTTGGCTTAGTAACGGAAGAAGAATCCAAGCTGTATTGCTGTGGAGTGTAAGAAGTTGCCTGGGCAACCGAGCAGAGGGACTCAGGGACAACAACATTGATGATGTGAGAGCAGACCTAGCTCAGTGAACCGTCTCAGTGGTTCATCCCTGCAGTGCCCGACCGCCAGGGTTGGCAGTGCCAAGGCAGACGGGGGGATGACAGGGAAAGAAGTGCTCTCAGAGGGCACATTCGCAGGGCCAATGGGGCCAGCACCAGAGACAACTCTCCCATAATCTATTCCACATTGCCGACCCCGGCAGACAAACCATCTGCATGAGCCAAGGACCTGGAGAAACCTAATGCTCTAAAATATTTTTTGTTGCTTCAGTCATATTAAAGACAATTGCGAGACGGAATGCCACAAATTCTGGATTAAAAAACATAAAATTTTACATTTTGGTAATTTAGCAGACACAACGTACATAAATAAGTGCCATACCAGACGTAAGTTAATGGTGTTTGTTGTAGTCTACGAATGTCGCCCCAAGTGTTTGACTGATACTATTGTGAAAGTGAAGCATGTAGCTGTTATGAACTCACGTGATACTTAAACTAAATCTAACAGGGTTGTAACAGGAGTAGATAGTTGATATAAATTATCAAGCATCGAAAAAAAAAAAGAAGTAAGCATAATTGTATGGACCAACTCGTAAATAAAAAAGAATTAATGTCAGCTATAGTATTAAAAAACCATATAAAGAAAACAAATGCTTGTGCGCTGGGTTCTTAGACTAATATAAATACTCTATAATACCGTGTGTTTATTTCCAGACATTTAGTGTTTGCTAAGCAACTCTGTTGTTCAACGCTTTTCCAATTTATAGGGCGAAAAGTATGAGGTAATTGTTTGGTCACGTGACGGCTGCAGCATCTGTCAAAAGTGATACCCATTATAGAAGCACAACATCGCATCTTCAACTCAGCTCAGCCCGTTAAAGAAGGAGTACTGCCCGCGCCTTACTGATTGGACGACTGCGTTCCGGTTAGGCACCATCAACAAAGTATTATCTGAAATCACAAATAATTTTAAATCAAATGTCAGCCGATTACTTTTTTGTTGTTGTTGGTATTCGTGACATTTGACGGGAACCACCTAAAGACTGCTGGCATTCAGCCATTAAAGAGAGTGTTTTAAGTACTAAAGTATATTTAAGCTAAATACCCCAAGAGCAAACTCATCCAACAGGTTCTTGAGCAGGTCAAAACTAATTTTTAAATGTGATATTCATCAGTTGTTTTATTTGACAAGCAGCTTGAAAGATCTGCTGGAATAGTGACAACCCTATTGCTCTTACACCCAACAATACTTTTGTTTTCTGACTAATAATTCTAACAATTAATATCCTTGGATACAGATTATGTCATACTCTAATACAGTGGGTATGCCCCTTTGTGACATTGTCTGAGTGAGCACATTGAGTAAGCACGTTGTGTGAGCACATTAAGTAAACACATTGTGTGAGCACATTGAGGAAGCACATTGAGTGAGCACATTAAGTAAGCACATTGGGTGAGCACATTGAGTAAGAACATTGAGTAAACACATTGTGTGAGCACATTTAGTAAGCACACTGAGTGAGGACAGGTGACAGCTCCTGTGGTGTAGACCTGCAGAGATGGCTTAGAGGTTAGACAAGGTGTTAAGAAGGGCCTTCACCCCCCACCACAACTCATGAGCCAGTGTCTTCTACTGTCCTGGCCATGACATCTTAAACTTCCCACCGAGTCTCCATCTGGCAGGCCCTCACACCTCTCCACTGTCTCTGATACATCTTTGTCAGTGGGGGTTAGCTCTGCACGCTGATCAACCGTCATGAGAAAAGCGCTGTGAAAGGGATTATGGGTGGAGATAAATTTCTTAACAACTTTTTTTGTCTCATTGCTCAGTGTAGCTTTTTGTGTTTGAGATTCACACAGACACACAGACAAACGAAGCGATAAGTCGGTTTGTTAAGCCAGTAACGTAAAACTTCATGACTTTTGACAGAGTCCCTATTGTTCTGAGGTCTTGCCACGCCTCCGTCGCAAGCCAGTTTGTATTGGCACCAGTGCCAGTGAAAGTGAGCCTGGGCGGAAAAGTGGTTGAAGTGGACTGCGATAGCGACACGCGACAAACAGCGTCTCAAAGCAGTGTTCATAGACTGAGGTGGACCCTGGTGTGAACGTAGGGAGTCTTTTCTTTGTCCCGCTGATGGAAAGCATCATGCGAGCTAAGCGTGTCTGCTCCGCGTGTGTGTTGGCTTGAAGCAGGGGAGGAGAAACCCTTCGCTGCCAAATTTGGCAACTAAGGAGGAGAAATGCCATTTTCAGTTGTTTTGCAGCGGAGCGCAGACTGACCGGGCGCTGGTGTTGGGTGCCCGCTTGTGATCGCTTATTAACGGAGAAGAACCGGGCGGCTAAAGATGATGATTTTGCGCGAATCATGGCAAATGGAACGGGCACAATCATGTTAAAATGCGTTGTCGTTGGAGACGGCGCGGTGGGAAAAACTTGTCTGTTAATGAGCTACGCCAACGACGCTTTTCCCGAAGAATATGTACCTACTGTTTTTGACCATTACGCAGGTAAGAAGAGTTTTCACTCGGTAATATAAATTGTTTATTGTCTGACATAGATAATGAATAAAACATTCAAAAAACATTTACGATAACATAAAAAACAATATATTTTATTTTGACGTTAGAAGTTTGAGTCTGTATAGATAGTTGCCGAATATTCTTAGAGCGAAATTTTAAATATAATTAATATGACATGTTGTTGTTTCATTATTATTACAACTATTACTTGTAAAAACTGTCTTGAAAAATTAAAGCATTCATATAGTTTTATGTACTATACATTTTTTATTAATATTTGATAGGCCAACAAGATCGTGGGATGTCATGTAAAGAACTGTAACGTCTAAGTGATTAAAGACTATGATTTTTACATCTTTTTCACTGTTTTATTACCACACGGTTCACTCCTTTGTCGGAGTCTGATTTTCTAATTAGAAACACTCGTGTAGCGACTCGGTCGGCTCACCCTCGCCCTCTCCGCTTACTCCCTTCTGCACTGTAAGTAAAAATGATATCCTCTCCCCTTCTTTCAGTAAGCGTGACTGTGGGCGGAAAGCAGTACTTGCTCGGACTGTATGACACGGCCGGTCAGGTAAGGATCGGTGTCACTACCTGAACAAATGGTTTTGCGTAGCTTAGCTACTGCGCGTGTTAGTATCTGAGGAAGACCCAGCGCCATTTTTGTGACTCTCTCAAGGAGTGGGTTCAGTTGGGATTTTTGTATACTCTAAGAACTTGGGAATACAGGCCTAATTGAGGCACCAGTATGCAACAGGTGATCTCTGTGGTGGTTTTACTGTCGTCCGCTTTTTTATTTTTAGTTTGATGGCTACCTGTGGTCCTCCCGCAGACAGCCAGGGCCTGGGACTACATTGCGGTCTCCTTGCTTTCTTTCGAGTTGTTTTCTTTCCAGTTTTACCAAACCTGAAACTGGGGGAAAATGTTTGTTGTGAGTTTTTTCCTTTGGCAGCAGATGTGTCAAATTTGTGTTAAATGTGTCAAATCTAAATCTTCAATCAACTCAAACCCCAAAACTCAAATTAAGAAGGTGAAACCATTTGGGTATGTAACAAATTTACAAAACAACATAAGGGAAGCCCCACTGTGTGCTGATGAATAATAAATAAATAAGTACATAAATAAAAAATCACTGTCGTTCAAGCTCCATAGGGAGCTGGTTAAGTGCTTGAGAATTTCTTCAAAAGCTGTCCTGAAATACAGTCCCTGTTAATTACTCTGAAAGTGACCAGTTGGACAAGTCTGATGTGTTTTCTGAGCAACAGGAGAAAGAAAGGGTCTAGACCTGGGCCCCTTTTTTCATCCTCGTGGCAGATGGCAGCTCCCTCACAATCTTGCTTCTGTCTTAGCTGTGGTGTTGAGTGGTGTTAACCGGACACCACGTGCACACACAAACACACGCGCACACACAGACAAGCAATCACATATGCACGCAAAGTAATTCGCATCCCTCCCACATGCACACATCAAGGCAGTACATTTAAGAGGCAGTACATTAGTCCCTAATGTTTCTTTCTAGTTTACGTATTCCACGTCGCAGTGTGCACCGGAGGTTGCTTTGGCACAGAAAATTAGCCCTAATGATGCTATAAGCAAAGTCAGGGCAGAACTGTGCAGTTTTCTGTGTTTGGTTTCTTGGTTTGGCCCAGAGTCCGTTTTTCAGCTTATTCAGGGTGATCGCGAAATGTGGAAGTTTCCCAGATGTCGAGTGGAGGCACAGGGTCCACAGAATGCAGGGTTGCAATTTACAACGACTGAAAGGGAAGTTCCAATACGCCCTTGACCCTCCCCCCCCCACCCCACACTCACACACACCCCTCCCCTTGTCCTACAGGCAGCTGGAAATGTTTATATCTACACAGGGTTTATGGAGGGGGCCTCACAGCGTTTGATCAGACTGTTTGAAACTCTGTTGCTTTAAAGAGAGAGAGGAGAGAGAGGGGTGGGGTGGGGGTGTAAGGGAGAAAATCCTGAAAGGTTTGAAGGCATGTTTTTGTCCCCTTTCCCTCTCTCAACTGAAATGGAGAGTTGTGTGACAAGCTGTAGACAGATTTTTGATTTTGAGTCATGCATTCATTTCAGCAATCATACGTGGAAAAGTGGGCCTGCTGTGTCGACATCACACCCGGTACCGGAGCGGAAGTCCTCTTAGCCTCTTGTTTCGGGGTGCGCAGTGGTGCCCTGGTACTCTAACTGGGGAGTTTGGGTGTTGCACAGTGTGGTGCCAGGGAAGTCATCTCATGCTTTCAGGCACACTTTATTCACAAAAAGCCTGGGTGCAAAACGTATCAGCAAACAGAAAAGAGAAAAAGTCTAGCGTCCTGCTGAAAGCACATTCTCAAGCATCATGCATCACGACAATTGTATACCCTTGACCTTGACCCGTTCCGTTGGCGGGATCAGAGGGAGGCCACCGGCGGCGCCAAGCGTTGTGCCCCAAGAAGTGACGGAGAGCTGGAGGCAGCCAGAGCAGCCTGGTTTCTCCAATCCTGCCGCCAACGGGCTCAGCTCCTGGCTTTCCTTCCTCATTCTGTGGAAGTCTGGGTGGGCTGGTTACGAAACGGCTTTGTGAAATTGTGAGCGAGTCGAACGAACTGTTCCCGTTTCCGAACAGGGGGCCATCACACCAGCGCTCAAAAACCGAACGCTCACGCTCTGAACATTTTACAAGAAGAACAGAAGGAAGCGGTCCATTGGGAATATCCATTCGTTTCGTGGAGAGAACGGGCGTAAAGGACGCCCTTGGACGCAGCGGGAAGGTCCTGCTAATGCGTGAAACCCCTCATTTGTCCATCCTGATCAAAGCGACTCAAACCTCGTTTTTAATGGAAAGAGCATATTCATCAGAGGTTGACATGAATAGTGAGACGACGTATCACATCACCTCTAAGGAGCTGGAGCACATTTGAAAGGCCCGTTTGGGGGACAGGCCCCCTGCCTACTCTCCAGAGTGACACCATGCACTTCATCATATTCCTGGGACTTTAAATACCTTGCAGAAGTGTACAACAGCAGTTCACTATTTAAGGATATAAACCTACAACCTTTTGGTCAGGAGACAAATTTCTGACCTTTTACCCGTACTGAGTCAATTGTGGAATTTCTCAGGCTTAAATCAAACTCCGGCACAGAGCTGTAGTTAAGAGCAAGATGAGAGCTCCCAGAATATCCTGCTGTTTATAGTGGCATTAAAAATGATGGAGAATTGAAGGCACTTTCGACTTTGAGGCACCAATGAGAATATGTCTACACGAAACGTTTATGGCCCTGTTTCTGAGGTTCCACTTCTCTCTTGGCGTTCTCATGGGGCACCAGGCAGCCGCGGTATCACTTTCCCCTGGATCCAGAGAAAAGGGGCTGGGGAACACATGTGCCCGGCTGGCCTCTTGTTCCCTGCCTTTCTTCAGAGCTGGCGCCTTGCTCCAGAACTCTGATGGATTTCTGCGCCAGTCGGCTGCCTTACGGCCTTGCTCTCCCCGTAGCGACTCCCTCAGCCATGTTAATTAAAGCTAGGAGACCGTGGAGGAGTGTATGGGGTCTGTGTGTGTGTCTGTGTCTGTGATTGTGCTGTCTGTGTGTGTGAGCCTATGTGTGTCTCTGTTTGTGCAGTTAGTGTGTGTCTGTGTGTGTGCAGTGTGTGTGTGAGCCTATGTGTATCTGTTTGTGCAGTTAGTGTGTGTCTGTGTTTGTGCAGTGTGTTTGTGTGTCTGTGTTTGTGCAGTGTGTGTGTGAGCCTATGTGTGTCTATGTTTGTGCAGTTAGTGTGTGTGTGTGTGTGTGTGTGTGTGTATGGGTCTGTGTTTGTGCGGTCTCTGTGTGTGATCCTGTGGGTGTGTTTTTGCAGTGTGTGTGTGCGTGCATGCGTGAATTTGTTTGTGTGTGTGTGCTTGTTTGTGTGCGTCCTGTGAAAGAGACGGAGACAGAGAGATTGCTTGGGATAGAGACAGACTGTGTGTGTGCTTGTATTTATGTGTGTGTGAGAGAGAGACTGAGACAGAGAGATAAAAAGAGCGAGAGAGAAAGTGAAAGATATTTGAAAAAGACATTCAATTCTTTTTGGCATAAAAGAGCAATAAACTTTTGTGTGGTGAGAGGGGGCAAAGTGTACAACATCATATAATCAACATATTCAGAAAATAAATTCAGTCTGAAAATTGTCAACAAAAGAACAGAATTCTTCACACTGGGAAGAGGAGTGAGACAGGGCTGTAATCTGAGCCTTCAATCTTCGACTTCTACATCAACAAGTTGACCACAGTGTTGGAGCAGTCTGCAGCTCCCGGCCTCACTCTATGCATTGACGTTAGATGTTCCCGCTCTGCGTAGATGTTCCCGCTTTGCGAAGATGACCTGGTGCTGTTGTTACCCATTGAACAGGGGCTAAATACGGACTGTCAATGGTATAGCAGTATGTCTGCTTCACTCAAGTCAACACCACCCTGGAGTACACCACCAGCTATGCATATCAGGGTCTCACCGTCAATGTCTTGGGGAGATTTCACCTGGCATGTATTGAGATTGCATGCTTTGCTGATTCATTTAAAAAACAGTGACCCAAACGCACCCAAACGCACACACACTCCATCATAAAGCCCTGCAATACCAAGAGCTCATCCCAGATAAGAGTTCCCTTAGCCAGCTGGTCCGGAGTCGCACTAGATATCAGCCTGTTCCAGCACAACGCTGCAAAAACAATTCCAATCAGAGTAAACCAAATGGTGCTATCGGACCAAAAACAGAAACTTTTTTTTTCACCCTGGCAGAATATCTGGCAACTGTCAGAGACAAAAAGGCAGATCCTGACCGAATAGCATCTCTGTGGCCACAGCCAGGCCTGCGTAAAAAGGCAGTCGTAAGCAGATCTGTCCGGAAGATGGTCCAGCCTCACTGTGAGACAGGAGAAGTCTAAACCGAGATCCACTTCACAACACACTGTGATAAATTTGAGAATGCCAAAAGGTTTCTTTCTTCTCCATATTCAGAAATGTAATCCCATTTAATGCTGGGCGAAGACAAACGCACCGGCATGCTTGAAGGTCGATATGTGGTGACCATCAACGGCCAGACAACTACAGGGAAGTGATCCTACAGGGGATAGTAATATAGGGGATATGGGAATGTGTTTTTATTATATTCACTATGTATTTAAGTTGTTTTGTTAATACCATGTATGTGCTTTGGCTACTCAATTATTTTTATTGTCATGCCAATAAAGCAGCTTGATCTGGATGTGTCCTTGTGTGTGTGTGTGTGTGCGTTTGTGAGAGAGACCATGAGACAGAGCGAGGGAGTGTATTATATGTCTGTCTGTGTGAGGGAGAAAGAAAGACAAAGAGCGTATATGGGTTTGTGTTTGTGTGAGAAGGAGAAAGAGAGAGAAAATGAAAAAGAGAGAGTGATAATAAAACTGTCAAGCGAAGGAGAAGGGGTTTGGTATGCACGCCTACCTCACCCCCAGATAAGGTGAGTCATAGACCTCGGGGAGAGTTACTGTAAACAGGTAAAGCGCTGCAACGGGCACGCGTCCAATCAGGGCTTTAAACCATCATATGAAAACCCGTAGAGGAACGCCGGGCAGGTCTCCCAGTAAAAGCAGGCCTTGGAAATGAGCCCAAGGCCTTGGCTCATAGGTTCTGAGCTTATCTGGGTCTATGTTGAAGCCCCTGGAGGAGCAGGCAGGTCCCGGACAGAAGGACATCTGGGAGTCACCCAGGGGAAATCCTCCTCACACCAAGGAAGCTGTTCATAGAAATAGATGGAAACATTTTTTCCTCATCAATAGAACTTGCTAACATACATGCAGCGAGGGCTTGCTCTTGTGAAAATGTGGCACCTGGAGTTTTTCCATCAGCTTTTCGCTGATGCTGCCATGCAGACCTGAAGGCACGTTTTGTTTGGATCGCTGTAAAAGGTAAATAAAAGAAACTGCTCTTCCTGCTCTACGGGTCCCGAGATGCCCGCTCTCCGGGTGAGTGGGAAAACTGCTGACAGGCTGGCAGAGTCTGAGCCTCTTCCTGTTGTCACTGCTCCATTGGCACTGATGTCAACCACTTTAGACTGACAGTGGCCTGACCCATCTAACTTTCGTGCATTACCTCTCCAGGTCTCGGGTCCCGCTTGCCGTTTCGCCACGGGGCTCGTGCCCTGAGATACCGAGAGGAATGCGTCGCATTCCTGTGCTGCTTATGCTCTAAAAAAAAAAAACCAAATTGTTCAGTCACGTTGTTTCCCAGATGGTAGACTGGAGTAAATCAGCCCTATCCCACAATGCCCCTCTCCTACCTTCTGACCACGACTTTAAACGTTCCTCCCACACTTAATTTTCCAGCCAGCACTGCCGTCACGTGGTCATAGAGACGGTCATGGACAAGCATCTCTGCTCCTGCAGCAGACCGAAGGGCGAGGAGCCTGGCTTACTCTGAACCCGGCGGGCCTGTCTGGTGGGAGTAGACGGAGAAATGTTTATTTATTCATCTCTCCACCACTCTGGGGGAGGCTGCACTGGGCCAACGGCGGAGGGGAAGCCGGAAGTGTCCGTTAAGTGCTGTTTACTGCTCAGCATCCCAGCCGCACCCGGGTCCCCAGCTCGTCTCGGGACGAGCGGTGAGGCCAGAAGAGGAAAAGCACAAAACTCCATGAATCCCAGTTTCTCTTTTTATTTCCCTCAAGGAAGATACGGACGTATGGCCCCCAGGGCTTGCTGGGAAAGTAAAGATATCCCTGTGTGTCTGTACTGCAATTGATGTGCCCTAGAAGCAGACACAGGATGCTGGCAGTTTTTTCAGTGAGGCTTTGTTACTCGTGCGTTTCAGTGTGTAGTTCTGGTGCATCTTGTACAGATACTTTTGGCACGAAGAAATTATCAGTGGCTGTCAACTGGTCTATGATGGAGGGTCGAGGTAGTTAAAATTCAGACTAGACTGGTATTTTATCGCTTAGGTTACTTATCGTTGACTTGTGCAAGAGCGCGCTCAGTTTTTCTTCCCTTTATAAAACCATTATGAGCAGAACGCATTGCCGCTACAATCTGTTTCCCTTTAACACCGTCAATTTATCCACATTTTCTATTGATGGCGTTTCCAGCCCTACCTCGTAAAACTTCTGCATTTTATCCTACAATCAATCAGAGATTAATATCTGCCCGGCTCACACTAATCCCTCTGATGTAGCAGCTGTATTCACTGTGTTTCTGGGCAATTCCACGGCCGCCACCGTCTTGCATAACAACACTTGTGAGCACCGTGAGTGTTTTCCCGTTTAAGAACACATACTCTCCTCAGTTCTTCCTGCATCCAGTCTTACCAGATAATGAGAACAGGCGAGCTCAAATAGCTAGTTATGCTAGCTGTTCTCTTTGCTATGATTTGTGTATTCCTGTTGAAGTGTTCTTGCAGAAATCAACAGTCAGAGGCAGAAAAGAGGTTTTTTTACTTTGCAACATGGTGAATAAGTGATATTTGGGGCTGCGAATTCATGCAGATTTTAATATGGCCGTTCTCATTTTCTCAACTCGGTTTTACTACTTGTGTAACATTTGGATTGGACATGTATATTGAAACGACCCGGCAGATTGTAAAATACTAGTTCTTGTTTCTGTCTGGGCTAAAAATAGGGGAACACCCCGGGGGGGGGGGGGGGGGGGGGTTT
>JAOVYW010000054.1:4460225-4476456 GCA_025775045.1 Hiodon tergisus | reverse complement strand
AACTCTGGGCTGGGTTTTAACCCCCACTATGTTCATGGAGTCTGGGAGTTTCAGGCCAACTTCAACTCTGGGCTGGGTTTTAACCCCCACTATGTTCATGGAGTCTGGGAGTTTCAGGCCAACTTCAACTCTGGGCTGGGTTTTAACCCCCACTATGTTCATGGAGTCTGGGAGTTTCAGGCCAACTTTTTTACCACGTTTTCTTTGTTTTTAGTTCTCCTTGTATGAGTGAAGAATGCAACTGGATAGAGAGCAAAGCCAAATCCGTTCCACTCCCACTCCTCCGATGCCTGGTGCCCCCTACAGTCCCAGGCATGGCCTGGTCCCGCCCCCATTGAAACTCGACTTGTTGTTTCCTGCCTAACAGCTGCAGCGGGCGGAGGCACTACTGTTTTAAATGGCAAGCCCCTCCCCCAGTAGTTTTGTCCCTTCAGCATTCCTCCCAAACGCGGATGGGATGCTGTGTGTACAGTACTATACTTCTGTGCTGAACCGGGATTATTTTTGTGTCATTGAGCCCGTTCGTTATTTTTGAGTAAACTGATGTTGATCTTATACTAATGCTGATTTTAATACAGAATAATACACGTTTGAGATTGATGTTTGGTGTTTGTTAGTTTCCAGTGTGTCTGGACTCTCTCACCCCATCTGGAGCACTGTATCTCAGTTCCCCTGTTGCTCAATAGCCGTCTCATGTCTCCTCTTCCCCCCCTTTGGCACCCAGCCCACCCCTCTCTCTCACTCACCCATTCAGTTAAATGACTTTTGTTTTAAACGAAAGCTTCAGCCTCTCAGATGAAGTATCCTTGCTTAGACTGGCTGGTGGGGCACAATGGAGGTCTGGCTTATATTTGGAACAAGTGGCAGTCACGGGCTCGGCAACCACTTCTGCTTCTGCATTTTTTCCCCATTTTGTCTGAGCGTCTGGCAGCATCGAAAGGGTGGGCTCGGGTTAATGAGACTTCCCCTTTCAGAGACGCCTAGCTTGGCAGCCCCGGAGGGTCACCGGGAGTCATCCTTTCACACAGCCAGTCTGGAGACCACTCGTTGGGCCTGGTTTTAGGCCAGACCCCTGGCGACGCTAAGGCCTTGTCTGGAAGACCTGCGGAACAAGCCGGCTTGGAGAGCCACTTCACCATGACAACCAACTGTGTTCTATTCCTGATTCCTGTGGTGATGTCATGTTCAGCTGCTGGGTCGTGTTTTTTAAAATATTTTTTTATTATCTTCTATTTTTTTTTGTGTCCGTTTCTTAAGCATTCCGTTGAAATTTTAAATGCTCCCTTCCATGACAAACTACCTGTTAGTAGTCGTTCATGAAATATGCGAATTTAGTGAACACTAAATTATACGTTGGAAGATAATGATGATAGGTGATGTTTTCTGGCCTATAGGTGAAGGGGGTTGTAATTCTCAGTGCACTGCCATTATGGCTTGGATTTAAAACCAGATTCTAAACCAGCTTCGTGTTCATTTCAGATTTATACAGTTATAAACACCCTGTACTTTTAGAAAGCGCATCACTGAAATACCTGTTTTAAGTGAACATTTTCCAAACTTTTCCGTTTAGTGCACCCTCTTAGCTCCAGGTGCATGTAGTGTCCAAACTTTACTGGCTATTGACAGGTCTACAGCTCCAGGTGCATGTAGTGACAGGTCTACACGTTAGCAATCCATTATTCCTACATGTTAGCAACACACGTAAAGCACAATTGCAACTTTAATTGTGCTCATTATTGTATTTTACTCAAAAATTTGCATCCCAGTAAAACCATGTGTGTTCACAGAATAATTGTAATTCCATGGTTGCAAACTTACAGGGATGCAAATTTAGCGCAAACCATGAAAAACGGCCCCATACCATTATTCCTCCTACACAAAACTTTACAGTTGGCACTGTGCATTCGGGCAGGTAGCGTACTCCTGGCATACCAAGCCCAGATTCGTCTGTGGGACTGCCAAGATGGTGAAGCATGATTCGTCACTCCAGAGAAAGCATTTTTAATGCTCCTATGAGTCCAATGCTTCCAATGGCGTAAGCTTTACATCACTCCAGCCGATGCTAGGCATTGCGTATGGTGATCTTAGGCTTTTGTGCAGCCCCTCGACAATAGAAATAGGGAGGAGCCACCGGGAGATGGGGCTCTGCGAGGGGCGAGATTTAAAAATAAAAGCCATGCATTGAATTATTCTGAAAAACATAATTGCTATGCGTGGTCAAACCTGGCTATCAACTTGGCTAGGTAATCGTTGCAGCCTATCGCTGCATCATGGCCTTGGAGGTAAGGACTTTTCTGAGGTCGGAGCACTGGCACTCTGAACTGGACTGGTAGGAGGCTCAGTGGAACCTCACAAGCAGTGAGCGATGCCTTTCGGCACCTCAGTCTCCCTGCACAGGAAAAGCCCAGACTGTCACTGTAATACAGTACATACCAGCAGATCAGCTGGGAGCCTGTCCGTGGGTACATTTTTAGCTGTGGCCTTGTGTCTCTGCATGTCTGCCTGGCAACACTTCACTCCACTACCCTCCCCACCTAACTCTCACACACACTCCAACTCCCCCTTCTCCTTTGCGTGCACACGCACACGCACACGCACACACGCCCAAATACCCTACCCTGACGAACACGCACCCAACACACCCCTTCTTACAAGCGCTCCGATCCCCACACCTAATGAACACAATTTATAACTGCAAACGAGGACACAGAGTGGAGGTGACATTAGGTGAGGGGCTTTCTCACCTTCATACACACACCATTGTGGGTAAAGTAGTGTGAACTCCTGTCTGAGAATTTATTTCAGAGCTTCCGCTGTGCTCACTGCTCATTGCACCCACTGCTTCACTCTCTAGTGTCCATGACTCAACAATTAGACACGGAGATAGATCCGGAATGTACAATAAATTGGTGACGTTTTCCTCTTCCCAGCAAGGGGAGTTTGAAATAGTTTGTGGTTGTGATAATGAGCCTCGGTATATACTGGAGTGGTTGGTGACGGTGTAGGTTAATCTGTCAGGATTCCTCTTGGTGCAACCCACAGACACACGCTCACGACGCATATTGTGAAACTCTGACTCAACAGTATAATTTGGAAGCGTTAATTCTCAAGGGTTTCGCTGTAAACGACACTTTTGCTGTTCGGTCTCAGTAAGTAAACTGTGATTCGTTAAGGTCTGCATCTGACTTGAATGAACGAACGCTTTAATGAATGGATCTCTTTTTCTCTTTGTGGAAGGTCTCGTCCCCCGATCAATGGAGAAAGTGGGCAAGATGTGGAGCAACCTGAAGAACAGATGTCAGACCCTGTTCCACAACGAGGGCGCGGGGCGCAGCGATGCCGTCCGCTGTGTGGTGGACCCGGTCCGGGGGCTGCGTCTGGGCGAGCCCCTGGCCTCGCGGGCTGCCAGTCCGGCCCGCAGCCTTTCGCCGCTCTCCCTGGCGTCCGAGGGGCCGCCGGTGTCTGTCCGGCGGGGCCACAACTGCGTCTCGGACGTCCCGCAGATCGTGGAGATCACCATTGACAAGGACAGTGAGGACGGGCGGGGGGCCGAGGGTGCCCTGCTGGCTCGGCGGGACTCCTACTCGCGCCATGCCCCCTGGGGCGGGAAGAAGAAGCACTCGTGCTCCACCAAGACGCAGAGCTCCCTGGAGGCTGAGTCGCGGGGGGCGGGGCGGACGCGGGGGGCGGTGCCTCGGCGGGAGCGGCGCTACGGGGTGAGCTCGGTCCGCGACGCCGACGCGGCGACGTCCCGCAGCCTCAGCGCCCGCTCCCTGCGCCAGCGGCTGCACGAGACGGTGGGCCTCTGCCTGCCTCTGCGGGCCCGCTCCTGCGCCCGTCCCTCCAAGGCCCTCTTCACCTCCAAGCGCAAGATCCACCTGACCGAGCTGATGCTGGAGAAGTGCCCCTTCCCGCCGGGCTCGGACCTGGCGCACAAGTGGCACCTGATAAAGCAGCACACAGCGCCCGTCAGCCCGCAGTCCTCCACCACGCTGCTGGACGCCTTTGAGCCGGGCCACCCCTCCCCAGAAGACGAGGAGGAGCGCTTGCGGGAGAGGCGGCGCCTCAGCATCGAGGAAGGCGTGGACCCCCCTCCCAACGCCCAGATCCACACTTTTGAGGCCACGGCACAGGTCACCTCCCTGTACAAGCTGGGACCAAAGCTGGCCCCGGGGATGGGCGAGGGGCCCGGGGACGGTCGGGGAGGGGCGGGCGGTGGGCCGGGTGGGGCGGCCGCCCTGGTGACGGCGGCGGCGGCGGCGGCCGTGGTGGTGCCCCAGCCCGCCGACTGTGACTCAGAGGAGGACTCCACCACGCTCTGCTTGCAGTCCCGACGGCCCAAGCAGCGCCACACCTCCGGTGAAGGACATTTCAGCCGGCAGGGCCCCTGGAAGGTCCACACGCAGATCGACTACATCCACTGCCTGGTGCCGGACCTGCTGCAGATCACCAGCCTGCCCTGCTACTGGGGTGTGATGGACCGCTACCAGGCAGAGGCCTTGCTGGAGGGCAAACCCGAGGGTACCTTCCTGCTGCGCGACTCCGCCCAGGAGGACTACCTGTTCTCCGTCAGCTTCCGCCGCTACAACCGCTCGCTGCACGCCCGCATCGAGCAGTGGAACCACAACTTCAGCTTCGACGCGCACGACCCCTGCGTCTTCCACTCGTCCACGGTCACCGGGCTGCTGGAGCACTACAAGGACCCCAGCTCCTGCATGTTCTTCGAGCCGCTGCTGACGGCGCCGCTGCACCGGACCTTCCCCTTCAGCCTGCAGCACCTGGCCCGGGCCGCCATCTGCCGCCGCGCCACCTACGACGGCATCGGCGGCCTGCCGCTGCCGTCCGCCCTGCAGGACTTCCTCAAAGAGTATCACTACAAGCAGAAGGTGCGCGTGCGCTGGCTGGAGCGTGAGCCCGTTAAGATAAAATAGCGGGGTCCCAGTCGGACACGCTCCACGCTCCCCGGCCTCCTCTTAGGGGTCACAAACAGACTCGCCGCGACGTCAGCCGTCCATGCCGGATTCTGCACCTGCATAGAGCTCAGCGTGGGCCTTCCAATGGGGCAGGGCGTGAGGCGGGGCCCAGGGAGGGGCAGACCTGTTGGGATGGACAGGCTTAAACTAGACACATGCATTATAATCTTTTATCATTTTACTTATTACTTACATCATCAAGGACTAATGTATATGTGTGTGTGTGTGTGTGTGCGTGCGTGCGTGCGTGCGTGTGTGTGTATATATATATATATTATGTATATATAAACACACACATACACATTTTTAAAAATGTATAAGTATATATACAGGATATGCTCTCTGGCAAACACGTTTCTTCAGTGGAGGAGTCACTCCATCACCTTACTTATCTCTGCCTCTGCCTGTCTGACACCTTGGGCATCACAAGGTGACCTGTAAGCCGAATCTGCATGCAGTTTCTCACTGCTTTGGGGGGAAGAAAAAAAAAAATTATATATATATATAATAATTTTTTTCCCTCCCTATTTAAATTTTTTTTAAATAAAGCAACTATGAGGCCCCTATTGCATTAAAAAAAATGCAGTTATGTCGATAAACTATGAAGTACTAAGAGCAGGCTCAAGGAACCCATTTACTGACGAGTTCTGCTGCATGAGCGTGGCTCCCAATCGCTGCTCTGTGACTGGTGGGACCCGGAACAGGAAGCCTGATGGTTGTCGGGTGGACACCAGCGTGAGCGGCTGGCGTGAAAGGGAAGGAGTCTGAAGAGAGTGGATGTGAGCGTTTACCCAGCAGCCAGAGCGGGCGGGACGGAGAGGTCTCCCGGGCACCGTGTGTCCGGACAGCTCCGGAAGCGCAGGGCGATTCTTTAATCTGGAACAGCGGCTCTGTTGCTTTGTCCTGCAGCCTCGCCCTTGCTACCCGTCTCTCACAGGAAGTGAGCTTCACGCATGCCTGGTTTAAGTGTTTGTCATGTGACACGAGTGTGCCTGTAAAAACTCACTAGCATGCACATCAGACTATTACTTTCATCTTTTCGCAGACCTTGATTCCTACCACTAATTGCACAGAGGGGTAAATATATATAGATTTGCGTGTGCGTGTGCGTGCGTGCGTGCGTGTGTGTGTAACGTACACATAAACACGTTTTAAAACAGTCGGTTGGCACCGGAAATGAGGGCCGCTGACTTTTGGCACTTTAATCTCTCTGTGCACAGGTTAGTGGGAGCAACAGAGGCAGTTGAATTATTTCACATAGGGACCACCATCACTAGGACAATGCAGATACACACACACACACACACACACACACACACTTATGCAAGGCACACAACCTGGAGAGGGCCAGTGTATGGTAAAGCTCTGTCATCTGTGTGTCGCCATCCCAAATGAATCGGCACTTGTGAGTTAAATGCGAAGACGCGCTCGGCTTGTAATGCGGTGTAACAGCTCCGAGGTTTGGCAAAGTCAGAGGTAAGATGCCGAGGCATCCAAATTGAGGCACACCCCTCCCAAATCAAAGCGAAATGGCATTCTAACTGAAATAAATCAATACAGCAACAGGCTACAATGTACAGCTGAACTTCAGTGTGCTATTTGCCAGGATGATAACCCTCCATCTTTTTGAAAAAAATATTTCATATAAAATGTTCTCTTTCCCCTGCTTGGTCCTTTCATGTTGGAAATGATTACGATACAGTTTGTCAAAAACTCTATGTAGTCAGCACGTGGCCCCCAGAGAAATTCAGAAGCTGGATGTCTCTGTGTATTTGATGTGTTTTTAGGGGGGGGTGAAGTGAACTGCCTGAAAAAAAAAACCCAAATTGGAGCAGCATAGTTGCTTTTGAAAAGACCGCTCCGTTCCGTTTGAGCCCATTTACTTTGTCACTGCGAGAATGGTTCAACACTAACCGTACCCTTCGTCCAGCACGTCGTTGAGAGGCAGGAGTAACGTGCCTTGGCTTTTGTTTGACACTCTGGGACGGGCGTGCTTTCTGTTCCAAACAACATAAAAATGTCGGGGCAACGCATTCTACTGAATCATGTAACGTAAATGAATGCAGATATTTTTTTAAGAGAGAATATATAAGGACTTACTCTTAAAGGTTTTATGGTGCACATATATGTGAGCGTGTGCGTGCGAGCGTGCGTGTGAAAGATACCGTGGTGCTAGGTCTGTTTCGCTAGGTCAAACACCCTCAGGCCTGTAAAGGTTAAATCCACCCACTTTCTTTAATGTGCGTTACTCGTCTCTCTGGCCCAAGTCTCTCGTCTGCGCTACCCGTATTCGCAGTAAAATGTTTTCTGTGTCTCAGGTTCGAACAGAAATCCTTATCCATTTGTTAGGCGTTGTCGTAGATTTACCCCTGAAAGATGCCTGCCATACACTTTTTGAAGAAATCTGTTTAAACCTTTTTTTAATGCATAAAATGTGTGATTAAACATTTCATATTAGATAATGTGTTATAATAAATAAAATAAAAAGTGTTTATTTTAGCATTCAGTACTGTATGTAGATAGATTTGGAGGTGATGTAAGTTGTGGAGTTTGCACCTTGCTTTCAATATCTTCAAAAAAAATTTCCTGGATGTCTCCACGTGAAATAACCGGCTTGAAAACCAATAGCGATAACAAAAAGTAAATGTTTCCAATATCTGTGTTGTCCATCTCCTTCAGTTTCTCAACGTCTTCACAATGGCGATCGGAAACACACATCAGCGGGCCATGATTTTTAGGCTCAGTGTCTGGGTGGCAGATAACTTTCTCTGGGCTTCCCCTTACATCCTTTAACCCTGTTTTTCGAGGTGACTCGCACAAGGCCTACATGTCAAAGTTTACCTGTGCACTACTGAAAGAAACTTGAACTGTAGAGGAGCTAAACAACAATTCGGTCACGTAGAACAGTTAGAAAGTTGTCTACCCTTTCTATAAGATATAGTTTTAAAAGTAAAACCAATATTCATAGAGTTTTAAAGTGATATTTTTTATTATTACTTATGAAAAATGCATTAAGGATGCTGCATGCAGATCTAGAAGTGTCTTGTTGACGAGGTCTGTTATTGGTCGCCGTGTAGGGTTCAAAGGTCATATCTGTGCAGATGCTGAACAGTTTTTACGCCAAGCTGCTGGATATAGTTGTATCACCCCCCCCTGGGAGAAAGGAATAAGAAACAGAAAACGTGCAATGTTTGCGTGTGAAACTGTATGTTTGAATTGGCGTGACCAAAGGCTGTGTTTGTAAGAAGACTCAAGTTGGCCCGGTGAAAAACAGTTTGCTCTTAGCACCTCACTTACACGTCACTGAATGAAGTCGATTTTTATTTTGTTTTTATTTTCTGCTGTCCAAGCAGTTAGATTTCGATATCTTGCATGTATTTCAACGAGAGCCTTGTTACAGAGCCAGGCAGGGTGCTGATTGGCTGATGGGCTCTAGAGAATTCCCGTTAATTAATAATTAATTTCAACGCTCTAATAATACGCGAATCAGTTTGATATTACCACCTAGCTCCTACGTGCATTCGCCCGTTTTTTGATGGGAGCAGGAAGTCTGTTCAGTATTGGTGCCTCTCAGTCCTGGTCCCACGTGGGCTACTCTGTAGGTTAGGTTGGAACAAAAAAACCTATACTTCTCAGTTAGGTTCAGTTGACACTGTCTATTTAAGGCTGGCCTCTGCATTATCTGCTTCGAGGTTTGTGACCAAGACGTCAAGTAGATTTTTAAAATATTATTTTATAAGAAACTAATTTAAAAAATGAAAACTATATACTGAAGTTATAGCTGTTAAATTAATCCAAACCTAATAAAGCTTTCGGTTAAATGATCAATTAATTCTCAATTAAAATCTTTTGTTTTTGTTAATACCGTAACCCTTAAATATGTCTAACCCAGAACCCGTATTTAAAGAACAGCTTGATCTATGCTAAATTAGATGATCTTATTCGGTACCGAAACCAGCAGCTACAGGGGGGCCCGGGACCAGGATTGGGACAGCGTTCTTTATCCGTGGGTTAAGCTGCTGCTCTCTTTTATATCGCTTTGTTCAGACGTATCCATCCAGTGGCATTTGTCAAATTGCCCACAAATAAACATCAGTCTATATTTAAAAAGCCAGCGTGAAATGTACGTTCTGCAGCCAGCACTTATATTCTGCAGCGGACGATGGGACTATATTCACACTCTTTCTACAGGAAGTGCATTTGGTCACGGCCGGGACAAACAAAACGCTGGTCTTTGCTTTCCGTCTGTGGTCACTGCTACCACACCCATGCCTGCCACAGCACCTGAGACCCCCACCCCTTCTCTGCCCGTCAGCTGGTAATCAGGGTGCTAAATTTACTCCTCTGGTCTAAACTTAACCCACACTAAACGGACCCGCTGTGTTTGGTTTTGTTACGTGTAAAGCGTCCGCTGGCCTGGCCTGGGCCTGGTCTCACAAAGAGACTTTTTTTTTTTTTCCCTCACGGTCTGACCACCTCCTGTAAATATTTTGTTGTCGATAAGTTCACCTCACAAACCTTGCTGTTCTATGTTCTAGGATTTTTTCTTTCCTAGCCACAGTAATGCCTTGTCATTAGGGAACATGGGCGTATATTTAAAAAATAAAAAGTTAACCTGTTAAATACCATTTAGCAGCAGTAGTATTTTCTATTGTCGTTGCAGCTTCCTATTAGTGAAATTGTGTTGTGTGCGTGCGTGCTGGTCAGAGGCTGGGGGGAACCCAAAACTAAAATAACGCCACTTTAATAATATGCTGTGGGGGGGTTATTTTAAGCCTGGGGTTTTGTTTTGTTTTTAGGCCCTGAAGCTTCAGCTTCTCCCCGTCCACCCCCTTTCTTCTTATTGTGTAAGTGTCCCCCCCCCCCACCACCACCTCCATGAGAGCGGCAGAATTGGAAAGACTGGTTGGATGGCAGGCTCATACAGTGCACTGGGCAGTAAATGTGCCTGGGCAGAGTTGTCGGTGTCTAAATTTAGACGAGAGGTTTATTGAGGCTCCTTTGATGCCCAGTTACGCTGTGAGGAGGGGGTTCATGAGTGAGCGATGTCCCACCAACCCCTTCAGCCTCAAAGGGCTTCCGCTCACACTGCTACTGGGTATGGGATTGAGGGCATGGCAGTTCTGGCTCTGCAGGGCTCGTATGTTCGTTAGCTAGGTGAATACCATAGGTTATGAAAAGAGACCCCCTTGTGTGATGTGTCATTAGATTTATCTAATTAATCAATTGATGTTTTACCGAAACCAGTGCTCTTACTATGTTGAGTTTTATCAGTTGATGGTAGAAAATATGCACTATTAGAATATCAACTTTGAATGTGGAGGGAAAAATCAGCAGGTGTCTCCTGCTGATCTGAACCTGGTCCACAGGCTCAGAGGTGGGCAACCCTGGTACAGGTTATAGTTCACAATTTCAGTATGCCTGATTTAGTAGGTTGAATAATATAATATGCAAGTAAAAAGAATTATAAAAAATAAATAAAAACATATATATTTTTTTTTATATAGTTTTTTTCTTTCTTTTTCTCCTTACTTTGCTTCCTGATATGCAATTGAGTGAAGCGTAGCCTCGGTTACGATCCTCTGTCACTTTAATGCTCTATGTGCACATTGGTGAGGTTGTGTGGATGCTGGCGCCATGGCGACAGAACTTGACAATGATGGGAGCTAATGGAGGGCATTCTCCAGCACTGGTGTGTCCCTGGTGACTTCTCTGCTTTGACTGTTGGGACAAGCTTCTAAAAACCAAGGCTCCGCCCACAGCCAGGGTTCCACAGACTCTTGTCCAACAAATGTCGCTTTCTCTTTCACAATTTTCTCCCCTCTTTGTAACAATTTTTTTTTTTACACTGCCGTATGTTTGGAAGGATTCAGAAGTATTATGTTTCAAAGGTATAATGTTATCATGTACACATTTCTGTTTTCTGTGACCTTTTTATGTGTTACTGTCTCACCTCTTAGCTAGTTACTAAGTTGATATACATTTTTGTTGCAGTATAATATCATTCATTTGCAGAACCATATGAAGCAACACTTTGTGTTCACCTGTAGCTGTCACTCTCGGTGCTTGGCTTATGCTTCATTGTCTTAATATTCCAAATAAAACCATTTTAAGTGTAGCACTCTGCGGTCAGTGTGTTTGTGCCATTCTCCCCGGTTCTATACAGAGACCATTATTCTTGAGGATGACGATCTTGAGGATCTGTTGCTGTGTTTTTATTTTTGCGAGTCCTGTTCTACATCACCACCTTTTAGATGCTGAACTCTTGCTCACGGTCAAGGTTCGTGAATCCCCATGAGTCTGATTCTCCGCTACGTTTCTGAGAATTCTGCGCCTTTAAGAGTCCACCTGGCTGCAGCACCAGTCCAAGACTTTTCTGTCTCTGCACTTTCTTCCTCTGGTCGTGAGGAAAGGGTGTGGCACACATCCCCGCTATGACTCAGGCTTTCTTTATTGCCTCTCTTTGACTGTTGACATTTTGGGGTACTCTGCACAGACAAGTGACCAGGACGAGGGAGGTGCCCGACCAGCACTCTGCTTTTAGGTGCTAGTTTCTTTTGAAACACAGTATAAATAGCATGTGGGTTATCAGTTTCATGTTAGCCTCCCAAGGCTTATAAATAATTGAAGGTCTACAGAGACCGAGAGAGAGGGCTTGGTGAAGGGGGAGCGTCTCTCTTGGAAGACTGTAGCAGGGTGTGACTTTTGTAGCTGGCTTGTCTGGGAACGGCACGCAGTGTAATGGCTTGCACGCACGCACGCACGCAACCACCCGCGCACCCACACGCCGGTCACCCTGAGATCCGATCTGAGGACACGTGTAATGAGTGAGGACACTCCATGTGTGAGACGGGCACGGCAGACGTCCTACAGCTCGAGACCTGTCAACGATGGGATTATGTTCCATGGACCATGTCACTCCCCTGGACCACCTAAGCGCCACCTTAAAATCAGAACAATGGGCTGGCGAGAACTTTAACTCAGAGTTCAAACGAAGTGTAGTAAAGGGACAGCCGCAGTCATTGCTAATAATGAACCTCGGTCAGCCTTCATTGACTTTGTCAGCTTTGATCGGTTTCGCTGCTACCAGCAAAGCTACTGCAAACGACTTAAATGCACTGAACTGTGGTATGCAGGGAGCCTCTTGTTGGCGTTCTCCAATTGAAATACACCTGCTGTGGTACGCTGGAGCAAGGCACTTGCAGAGAGAAGGTACTGGTGAGCTATCGCCGCCGCTCTTCTCATTGTTTCCAGGTGAGTCAGCGCCCGCTTCTCCTCCCACCTCCTCTGCTTCTTTCCTCATCTCTTCCCTGTCTGCTCCTCTCTCCCTATGAGGAGGTGCTGTGGAGTCAGGTATGGCTTGTGTGCACAGAGACAGACTTGGGGAGAAAGTCGTGTCTTACACGACTAGTTGCCTGTTGTCAGCATGCGCAAAAGGCAGGTTTCCGGTCCAAGTCAGCAAGGAGACCTGCTATTCATATCACACCCGTGCACACACGCACGTCACACCAATGCATTCACACTCCCTCATGCATCACACAAATAAACACTGGATGCACACTTGTGCGTTTGTACTTGCACGTAACTGTGTGACGTCGCACACATCTGCACGCCCACACACACACTCGTGGATATTTAAAACCAGACATGGTTCCCTAGACGTTTAAAACCAATTCCACAGATCTTCCAAACAGCCTCAGAATGTGACTTGCCGCTTTACTTCAGGCCAGAGAGGCTCTCCAGTGGGCTATTCTGGCAGAACTTACAGAATACCATGATCTTTACAAACGGGTACAGTGTAGGAAATTTGCGATTGAGAGAAATGTAAATAAATGCAGAGGAAGTCACATGTGTATGTAGGACAGTCACCAGTGCTGATTACCAGATTACATACATGCGAATAATTTGCTGGAAAATGATAATGCCTTTTCCGAATGTGCAAGCTTTACCAGATGAAACATATCCCACAGCTGAGATTTTTCAGGGAGCGAAATGACAGCATATTTTTCTTTCAGTGCTGTAACCATCGCAGCCAAGGCCTGGTGGATTGACCTGAATCTGTGTTTATGAAGCTGGCCTGGCGTTAAGTTTGTAATTTAGCAGTGCAGGATGGAAGCTGCACTTTCTGGTTTGCCTCATGCACTGTGATGTGAGTCTCGCCCCTGCCTTGTGTTCACTGCAGCTGTAATTAAAAGCACATCCTGGGCCCGTTCCTGGCTGCCTCTCTCCTAACGGGACCAGCTCTGGCTGAGCTGCTTTCTCTGGGGTGGGGCGGGGTGGGGCGGGGTGGGGTTTGGACAGGGGGTGACTGTTGAGACCACCCAGCGGGCTGCAGTCAGGGCTTCCTGTTCTGGGATTTACGCCGTGTCTGTCGTCCAAATTGCTTCCTCACCTTCTGACTCTTATTTGATGTTCTGCTTTCAATTAGATCAGGCAAATCAGTTTATGTGGCTGTTTGTGTGGCTGTAACACACTTGCCTAATCCAACATCGCTCATTGTCCGTTCACATAAAACGTTGCACAACTTCTGGTGCGTCACTATACCAGCAGTCCAGGTAACATGCCTGTTTCCAGACGTCACTAAAATCACTTCTGATCAGGATGTTCGGGGAAAAATGAGTGCTGGCCTTTTTTGTTTAGTCTAATGTTCAGGTAAAATTGTCAGAACATCAGCTGTCAGATCAAGAGCTTCAGATCCTGACCCTGAAATACAAACTTTTTACAGCTGGGCAATTTTACAGAGGCTTTATGTGTTACATCTTTTTCCCAGTGCTCCAGAATTCCTACTTCTGTCCAAAAGTCCAGTTCTCTAACCAAGCAGCTGCCTCAAAAATATGAGAACTTAATGTGTCTCAAGATCACTGAGGTCTATGTTTTGACTATTTAATATTTCTCTGGGCCAGTCCAGCGGAACGTGGAATTATCCATGAAAAAAAAAAAAAAAACAGGCTCCGCCTTCAGCCTCTAGTTGTTTTTGTACATACGGAGTTCTGACTGAGAACTTGAAGAACCATAATCTCCCTGCCTGTTGCTCTTTTCCTCTCCCCCTAAATCCACAATCTCACAGCTTGCTATGCTCCCAGTACACTTTCTCTCCATAATCCTCTATCGTGACCAGCACCTCCGCTACACCACTGAAGCTGTCACTCAACACGTGGGAAATCGCCTCCCCTGGCTCTTCAAGCTAACATGCTATTGAAACCCGTTCTTCCCCTCTCTCTCCCAGCTGGTCCACCTCTCTCTCCCCGATCTCCCACCAGTCACTCTTTACTCCACAGCTCTGCCCCTGTCCCACGGCTGGAGAAAGTGAGCAGGCAATCAGATCTAGTCCCTCTATTTTAGCTACTGTATTTACACATTTTTCTGTGCTATCCCAGAACGCCCAACATGGCCTCTGTCTCCTCCGTTCTCTCTCATCTTTCAGAACCAGTGTTCTGTAAACTCGGGGAGAAAGAGCCCTGCACTCAATCAACCCTTCTTCTTTACTTCAGGATGGTTTTAGAGTTGGAGTCCAACTTCTTGAGTATTCAGGTGAAATCCTGACAGATATCCTGGCTTCTGTCTCTCTGTATTTCTGCCTTTTGTTCTCCCTCTCTCAAGCCCAAATCAAAGTGGGTGACATTGGGTTAGTTTCAAGGTATGAAGAAGGTGTTGGGACAGCTGGGGTCTAGAGCTTTTTGGGCCCAGTGATGAAGCTGTCTATGCTCTCCGACAGAACTGCTTGGGCAGAGTAACAGGGCTGTCTGAGCTCTGGGATGAAGTTGATTGAGCCCAGTGCTGGAGCTGTCTGGGCCCAGTTAAGGGGGCATTTCTTCTCTGTGGTGGAACTGTTTGTGCTCTGTGGTGGAGTGGATTGCGCTCTGTCATGCTACAGTTTTGGATCCTTTGGGGAAAGCGGGTTGGGCCCTGTGGTATGGCAGTGTTGGAAGGGCTCCTGGTCTCTGTGTTTTGTTTGTATGAGAATCTCATCGTTTGGGATGTTTTTCACCCTTGCACTGGTGCCATTCTGTAGAAAGAGTTGAATCTGAAGGTCTGGTTCCCTCCTCGGTGCCGGACCTTCTTGGTGGCGTGGAGGGGTGTCCTTTCTTTCTGACTTGAGGAGATAAGTGGGAAAGAGGAGGTGAAAAGAGAGCTCGTTCGTCCACAGTAGAACACAGCTTTTCAGTCAGGGGTCTCAAACTGTAGTCCCTGCTGGTTGCGGAATCTGCTGGTTTCCGTTTTACATCACCTCATAATCGTTTAATCAAAATCAGTAATATGATTATAAATTATTTTGCCTGTTGTTTGCAGGTAGAAGTCACGTGCTGATTTGAGAGGTAGCTTAAAAAACCTGCAGACCCTGTGAACCGCGCGGAGAGCTGTCTGAAAACCCTGAAATGAGTGGTCGTGCTTGGTCCTCAAAGTCTCTGCTTTCCGCCCTGGCATGGAACGCCAGGAAGTTCTGCTTGAGGGGGCTAAGTCACTCTGCATATCCTGGCTGTCCCCCCACCTACTGGCCACAGCCACACTCTCAGTCATGGGGCTTTGAGGTAGACATCCCTGTAGGCTGCCACTTGGGTATCAACCAATCCAGCTGACGCATTGCTTCTTCTATAGTTTGTGTGGCTTTAGCTGCGTTGGAAATGATGTCCAAAATGCGCATGCAAGCTTATTGTGGCTTTAACAGGTATCCTGTGCGGTTGTCTTGGAAACTGTCTTGTGTCGTTGAAGGTTCAAATTGTTCTGTTTGTTAGGATTTGAATACCGCCTACAGGGATGGGGAGTGGCAAAACATATTTGGCTGTCTCGGAATATCCGCGTAGCCTTGAACAAAGGAACTCTCATCATATGTCACACGGTCAATGGGCTGCCCTGGTCAACTGACGGAATGGGGAGGAGTGAGACCTGGGTTGTGCGCAGTAACCAGTGGATTTAGCTGGAGCCGCTGTTCCTGGGAACCGTCCTGCGCGGCCAGCAAGCTCTGATCTAGACCACTGATGGAGCTCCAGTTTGGGGAAGGTTCGGGACAAAGGAAAATGGTGCCTCCTGTATGTTCTTTTCCAGAAGAGTGAATCAGACAGGCTGACCACAAGCTGGCCCTGGCCCCTTTCATTCTCAACCTTTCCTTCCACAGTAAAGGAGACTGCGGTCGCAGCATCCTGAGGGTCGCTGGGAAGTTGTGTGACTCACACAGCTGCCGCGATGACGCGCCAGGATTTCGACATAGACGGGGTCAGCACTAAACACGCCTACTCCAGTAAGACATAGAAGAACGCACC
>JAOVYW010000054.1:4444623-4458330 GCA_025775045.1 Hiodon tergisus | reverse complement strand
CCGGTGTGGTGTCAGAGCCGGTCAGTGGGTTCCCCTCCCTGTGAGTGCGTGGGGTGTCAGGGACGGTCAGTGGGTTCCCCTCCCTGTGAGTGTGTGGGGTGTCAGGGACGGTCAGTGGGTTCCCCTGCCTGTGAGCCGGTGTGGTGTCAGAGCCGGTCAGTGGGTTCCCCTCCCTGTGAGTGCGTGGGGTGTCAGGGACGGTCAGTGGGTTCGCTGTATACTTTGAAATACTTTTTATACTTCATATTTACTTACGCAAATTGAGGGATTATAAAATATCCCTTCATATGAGTGAACTTGCCTTTCTAACCTATTTTTACAGGGCATTGGGTGGGTCATGCTATTCCGTGTCACTGCCCAAGAGTCTCTTTGTTCCACTCCTTGTTTTTCTGACCCAGTATCATGGTGACTCTTCTGTGCCTCACCAGCACAGAGAACAAAGCTCTCGTTTCCCTTCAGGGTCTACTTTTATCGCAGAGCCACTGTCTCCCACACACGCCGGCTCTGCTCCTAGCAGAAAAAGGTTGCCCTCATTGCTTCCTTCCTATGGGATAAGGCTAGGAGGATTGTCGGTGCACTCCCCCCTCTTTCAGTTAACCGAGTGTGGACAGCCAGGCTCACGGTGTCACATCTGTGTTTTTTCAGCGGCATGACGGATCTCCTCCTGGCCGCTCGTGTCAGTGGTAGTCAGGGGCCATTGGAAACGGGGCCTTGGAGATGAATACCTTCCTAATGCAGTCTGTCAGAGAGCGCGTGTGGGAGCGCATTGGCCAATTGCAGGCCTCCCTGTCTGGAGCTTTTTTGTGGTTTTGGTCCCGGCATGGACGCAGAGGCGGCGGGAGTGGCGTAAGGATTTAAGGGCCGGTCAGAAAGATGTAGGAACCAATGGCGTTTAATGCTGACTCTGTTTGTGAAAGCTGTGTCTGTCTGTGAACGGCTGGGATTTGGTTGTGTAAACTGTCCTTCCTCTAAGTGTAAACTATGCTGTAACACACCTCTGTGTAAACTGTGACATGTCTCTGTGTAAACTGTGTCAGAGGCATATCTTTGTAAATGAGTATTTCAGTGCAAACTGCGAGGCATCTCTGTGTACACTGTTGTGTGTTGGAGCAAACTGTGACACGTGTCAGTGGAAAATCTGCTATGTTTGTTACCTCCATTGATTGCGGATGTGATAAACTGCTGGCAGGGTCTGGTAAAAATATGCAGAAGTATATCAGGCACCTCACACGTGTTCACGCCTGTCTCACACCTCACAAGCATCCTCACATGTCACTCGCGTCATTTTCTGATCTGTCGCACAGTGCTAAACCCAATGACTTTGATCAATTTATTTTAACTTTAGGCATAATGGAAAACTTAAAATGTAGCTTTAAATATAAACTGAATATTAACTATGGAACTAGAGAAAAGTGTGAAATTGCAGTGAATCTATTTGCACTCACAGTGCGTATGTGTATGTGGGGGAGCTGTCACGATCATTCAATATATACACACAAAAGTGCACACACAGACACACGTATATACTTACCCACAGTCGCACACACATAAAGATAAACAACGACACATCCACTCATAGACTCATATACACACTGCAATTTCCAACCCTGTAACATTTCTTTAAATGGAATGAAATTTCTTCATACTGAAGGCACTACAAAAAGCCTCTGGGGTACTTTACTGTACTTTTACTGTAGCCTCCGTAGACGCTACTCGTAATTATCCATTTTTTTACCATGCAAATAAAGGTAAGAGTATTGGTACAGAAGGAATAACCTTAATGGAGTCAATGAGCGTTTTTCTTAAGGAAAAGTAAGGGACACTGGTCAAGTCCTTCAAATGGACATCACAGCACTGCGATTCTGGTTCAGGCATATTGTGTTACTGAGTGAGAGCTGTGGTCCAACTGGAGACGCCCTCATAACCGTTTGTTTTTGTCCCGGCCCATCCTGAGCGACCCTGTGCCACACAGTACTCCCTCCGGCAGCAGGAGACCGACGGGGTGAACAAGGGGGGAAGAGGGTGGTGCTTTCTGTTTGGCTTTGAGCTTAACCCCCTCGCCATTAAGAGAGAAATAAATTAATTCCCCCCTTTAATCCTGAGGAGCCCCCATCACTGTCCCCCACACACACTAAACTTCCAGTGGCTTTGTATCAAGATCACAAAAAGAGGGTGAGGTTCCAGAAGAATGGGAAGTGATAGAGAAAGAGAGGTGATGGAGGGAGAAAGAGTGAGTGAGTGTATAGGAGGTAGAGAGGGCAAAAAATAAGCTAGAGGAGAAGGAGCGTTGCAGTCACGGTGCGGGGGGAGAAGTGTCCTCGCCCTAAATAGCCCCAGTCCCTCCAGACAAAGCTCTGAATTTCAACCCAATTAATCAAGAGCTTGTGATCCGATCCAGTGGCACACTCAGTCTGTCAAATCCCACCTGTCTCACCTCAGAGAACTGATTGCTCCAGGAGGAAGCAAAGATGACTTACACAGAGAAACAGGCAGAAGTGACTGAGGGACTCTGTTCCTCTGTGTGTGCTGGCGCGATAAAAAGCTTGTAGAGGTTTATCAGGTAGATTGTAGTGTCTGTTGATTTTCTACCATGTTTCATGATCCTTGACTCAGCTAGTGGAGCTAATTCAGTTCCTTTCTGCAGAAATATCGTTTTCTTCCTCCCTCGCTCATCCGTTCTCTCACCAGAACATGGAGTACTTCAGAGGCTGACTGGGAATAAACAGACGCTTAAAGATTGAGGGCATCTCAGGCACACCAATCTCTACCCCCTCCCCTCTTGTGTGTGTGTGTGTGTGTGTGTGTGTGTGTGTTTGTATGTGTGAGTTTGAGTCAGTGCGTGTTTGTGTGTGTATTTGAGTGAGTGCGTGTGTGTTGGATATACAGAGATTAACATTGTAGCGAGCCGGATCCCTCTCCCGCTCCCTTCTCTGTTTTAGGGGTCGCGTGTCTCGTGCTGCTGGTCTGTTTGTTTATTGCTAGGAGCCTTTTAATCTGAGATATGGGGTCCTGATTGAGAGGGGCTGTAAAGCAACAAGGCATGCTAAACTGACCCCAACCTTACCAACCCCCACCAATCCTCCCTCTGACGCACGCACACATGCACGCACACATGCACGCACACACACACACACACACACGTGCTTGAGGGGGCTGTCTGTTCTGGCGCTCACTCCCACTGTCCCATCTGGAGCCATCCCCATCACTGAGCAGGCTACAAGGGGAGGTTCGTACTCAATAAGGGGAAAGCTAATTCTACTGGAGATGTGGCCTGGGATTTTGTTTATTTGCTTGGTCCCGAGCCTGTCCTAGAGCGAAAGGGACAGGCACACAATGTTTCGCTCAAGGGTCTGTCACGCTCGATGCTTCCCCCCGGTTCCTCGTTCCTCCACAACCCTGCTCTATTGAAGCTCATTCTCATACGCTTCAATGAAACCCGAAAACAATCTTCTGGTTTAATGACCTCTGGAGCAGCAAGCCACAGCAGGATTGATTTCTCATGCCATAACGTCCAGTCATGGTTTCTAACCTGGAGGGGGATTGTCCTTGCTCAACCTGTCTGAAAGAGAGATAACTTTTCTGGGTAATTTTCAGGGAAACGAGTGTTTAAAAGAGTCCTCATGTCTACCGTTCTGGGGTAAAACTATAGTAAAGAAATAAGGACTTTACTGATCATCTCCTGACTTTCCCATCCCACCATCCTCTCTCTCATTCCCTGCACCCTTCCCTTTGCCCCGCAGGGTCAGCTGCTTGTCCGGACGGGGCGCGTAGGCTTGGGCGAGAAGGTGCTGCGTGATGCAGTCCAGGCCCAGAGCACAGCACACGAGGCATGGAGCGGCCTGGGGGAGGCGCTGCAGATGCAGGGCAGCACCCAGGCTCCTGACTGCTTCCTCACCGCCCTGGAGCTGGAGGCCAGCTGTCCCATCAGGCCTTTCATCGTCATACCGCGGGAGCTGTAAAAAGGGGGCTGCTTTCAGAGCAGCCAAAAACAGAAGGTGTCCCTCTGACATGTCCAAGATCGCCTGACTGACAATCTCATACCTGTGAATATTCTGAGTGTACATTTTGTTTGTTTCCGACTCTGCCCAGTTTGGGTACCGGTCCACTTGGCCCTCCATCTCAGCATCTTGGGGATGTGCCCCTTTCTCAGATACTGTAGAAGCCACCTCACAGAAAGGCAATCCCTGCCCCTCCGTTGGAAAACCACTCAGGAAATTGGCAAGGATTCACATAGAAGTGTTTGGGCAGAGACAGGTGCATCAGGGCACATAGAAATGCAAAAACAAACACATTCCAAAATACCTTTTGTCTTTTCTCACTCCTCCTCAGGGCTGTTCATAAAGAAACCTCTGGGTCCAGCAGTGCTTAGACGCTGACCTGGGTCCTGGGAAGTGGTCTCTGGGATTATTACCTGGGTGTGTCTGTCTTGTCTTACTGAAGCTGATATACCAAAGCTACATGCGCAAAGAAACGCACATAAAAACCCATCAAATTATATGTTCATCATTGGTAACTCACACTTCCTCTCTCTCTTTCTTTCCCTCTCTCTCCCTCTCTCTCTCGCTCGCTCGCTCTCTCTTTCGCTCTCTCTCTTTCTCACTCTCTCTCGCTCTCTCTCTCGCTCTCTCGCTCTCTCTCTCTCGCTCAGGGACAAGTCATGCTGAATACATTTTCCAACCCTAAGGTGAATATTGTCAATAACTGACAATATTGTGTGTTAATGTCCTTTATCTGGTTTTAGATTGTTATACACGATTGATCTGTTCATTTTGTTTCCATAAACAGTGTTTTAAACTGATTTGTCTCTCTTTGCATTTGTAATTTTGTTGTACTTTTAGCATCCACATCTGCATTTCTAGTTCTGTGGTGATCAGTAAACTCCAGTCATTTCTGCAGTGATCCACATATTTAAAGATATTTTTAAGTCATAGATAAGTCATAGAAATAGGCACTTGTGTAGAACGTGGAAATTAAATGTGGTAATGGCAATCATTTTTCATTGAAATGGGAAAGGGTTCATGTTTTTGGTTTACTGTAGGCCCTACATATACTGACTGCTGTAAATGTACTATCGCTCCCTGTTGGTACTATATACAGGCAGCATGATTCACATCCTTGCAGATGTGAATATAAACTTAATTGAAAATACACCATGGAACAAATGCTGTTGTTCTACCCAATCAATATTTAATGCACAGCAGGGTTTGTACTGAAAAACTTTCCAGATGTTCCGTTGCCAGTTGATACGACTCCCTGTGTGGAACAGAGAGACACTAAAGATCTCAACCATCGGTTTGAAGCTTTGTTTCCCGTTTGGCGTCTATAAGCACACGCAGCAGGCATACAGTGAGGTCTCTCTGTCTAAAATGGCTGCCTGGTTTATGTGCTCATGACAGCTGCTTGGTCTGTGGAGCATCAGAAAAGTGGAGGAATTCTCTGCCGAGTGTCCACACGTTGGCAGCGCCGTGGGTGATGTGTGAGCCCTCTTCGCCTTTCAGTTTTCCACCACCACGCTTGACCAGCACTGACACAATAAAAGGACAATAAACTCATTTCAAAACGGCTACTTTGCCTTGCTGCAGGTGTCTCACATCATGTTAGCATATTTGCCAAATACTTATTATCTTCACCCTACAGCCACCAGCTCGACTTCCGGACCTGAATTTGAGGAACTTTTTCATAGTGGCTAAAGTCCTTGTGAAGCTGTTTAATTATCTCTCAGTGGGCCCTGTGGGGGGGGGGGGTGGTGGGGGGTTGCCAAGCTTATTCCAGTTCCCAGTGAGTACGCCGAGCAGAAAAATCACTGCCGGGGCTTCCTCTACAAGCGAGAAATGACTGATGAAAATGGACGGCACGATGAGGTGCTCAGAGCCGCCCTCCTCATCTTTCCTCTGTGTTGTCTTTCGGCACTGAGGGAGCTCAGGGAAACATTCATCCTGCGATCAGAGCTTCTGCCACAGCCTTCACGCTCTCCCTCCCCGTGTTTGTTGGGTTTCTGGGTCTCGTGGCTTGGCTGAGGTCGGGGTGGATGGGCGCCACTGCTGTCCCGGCAGCCTGGACTGTGCCTCTGAGCCGGGAGCATGCTTGTTAAAGCAAACTCTAGTTAGCGCGTGGTGACAACTGCTCACTTACATAATGTGGAGGCAGAGTGCTTATATAAACGCCGTTGTGTTTCGGGACTCTTTTCAGACCGAAACACCAGGTTTCCTATGCCTGATTTTCAACAGTAGTAACACACACATACACAAAGAGCGTTCAGCCAATGACACCAAATTCCACATTAAATGGGAAACCGTGTAATTCCTTGTACAGCCGTGAGAGACACTTAAACAGATAATGTCAGGGATTCACATTCAGCCTAAATTAACAGACGTCCCCCAGCGAGGGTGGAGACAGCAAACCACTCTGACCAGGGGCAAGACGAACCAGGGTGAGGGTTCAAAGCTTTATCCAGTGTTCAGTGGTAGGGCGGGCGGTGTCGTGGAAATTTCTGAAAAGAGAATTGTACTAACAACAATTCAAAGTTCCACCAGATAAGTTATTTTCAAACAATAATTTTATTTATTGACTTCAAGAGAAAACGTTTGTCTGTCCCACAAGAACAGCCAAAGGAGTCCTAAAATCATCCAGAAATACAATAGTTCTTATACTATTTAATATACTTCAGACAACACCACAACAATGGAACACTGAGTGGTTACATTTCATCTGCAGAAATTCCCCCTTTCTTTATTGTTTATTTGACCTCTGTAGAATTGATCATTTCCGGACAACATAGCAACACCTTGTCTTTTCTTAATTTCACCTTCCTCAGAATGCAGACAAACCAGGTTTGTGTTCATTGCCTTCATCATAGCACTTTCTCTGTCTTGTAGGCTTACAAGTTTCGAAAGAACACGTCCAAAAGTCCCACTCACCCCCTTCTGCGGTCCAAGCATACACAACACAGGTTACTGTTAAGCATTTTTCTAAGCTTTCCATTTGAACATAATCAACATAATTGAAACATAAATTCTAAAAAATCTTTTTCCCTCACACTAGCCTCTGACATAAAGCAACTCCTGAATATGTTACCAGGTCATTATTCTATTCACTGATGTAATGAAGAGTACAAAATGGACAGATGACAGAAACCATTAAGTCCTTATTTTACCTGGAACCATTGCATTTTAAACAGAAACTCAAAGCAAGATTTGTGTTTATTTTGGCCCAGTCATAGTAGTAATTAATTCCTGTTTGAAATCCTATAGGAAAAGCCTGTTATCACAGTTTCTTCCCTCAGGACAGAGAGTGGGTGTGTAAGTACTTGAGCGCGTTTATTTGTGTTCAAGTCAGTGTAAGTTTGTGTGTGTGTTTTAGTCTGTAAATGTGTGTGTGTGTGTGTGTGTGTGTGTGTGTGTGTTTGAGTCTGCACTGGTGTCTGAGTTGAGTCAGTGTGTGTTTGTGTGAATGAGATTGAATCAGTGCATGTTTGTGTGTGTATTTGAGAATGAGTTTGTGTGTGTTAGGCACACCACTCTCATATAATGATTTTAGTTTTATTTAAGTAACGGGCTATGATGGATAAGATACCAAAAGAGAAAGATATGGCACAGTGAGCTCAAAAGAGGGGTTATACAACTGAGCTGTAAAGGTAACAAATCTTATATGCAAATGTATGTAATTTAAGGATCGAATGTCTGGAGAATTTAGATTTGATTCAACGGTAAAAAGAGTTGCGTCTATTACCACCAGTGTACAGTATGCATCTTTATAATCTGTAACCATGGCAACGCACGGTCCGGGAACTGCATTGAGCCACATATATAATTCTGCATCTTTGTTTTTGTCTTAGTGCGTGTCAGTTTGTCTGTCATGAAGAGAGACTAGACACATTGCCTCATCTTCCAGGAGGACAGGCAGGTCCTGGCTGAGACCCAGAAGCCCCTCCACTGCTTGCAACTCCCACCCCCTTGCTTATGTTGGGAATAAGGGAAATTTCTCTGATGTCTCCTTCCGCCTCCCTGCTTGTAGATTCCTTCTAGCAGCTCAAGAAAACAAAGCACAGAAGAGAGAGAAGTGAGCGGAAGAGGAGACGGAGCCCTGCACCGACGTGTCACACAGCTGCTCTGTTTGTGTCCATAACAACGGTCCAGATGTGGAGGGAGCAGAGCGGACACGGGGTAGGGGGTCATCTGGGTCGGCAGGTACAGACTGGTCTGCAGTCTCCCCGGCAAATGTGATCACATTAGTCCAACAAACACATTCGAAACAGTGAGAACTTGCAGCAAACCCTACCAATTAGACACCTGGCACAAGACTGTTAGCTGTTAAAACAAAAAAGAATTCTGTGATACCTCATTAACAGTGTCCCAACCTAATATAATGCACACATTTAAAAAATATATATTTATTACCCTCTGTGAAAGATATGACCAGTGAGGCAAACTCATGATGGTTATAGACAGACACTTTGTGATGTGATTCACTCCTGGGCAAGGACACATTGATGCTTCTTACATTTTACATTTACATTTTAGTCATTTAGCAGACACTCTTGTCCAGAGCGATGTAAACCCTCTCCCCACCTCAATTTAACCTGTGAAAAGCAAAATAAAAAAAAAACATTTATTGGCTTGGACCCTACTCACATCCTGGTTCTATGTAGTGGGCTTCAAACCAATAATAACAAAAACAATAAAATAATTTTCTCTCCTCACAGCTTTGAACCCTGGCCCATATTATTGTTATAGAACCATATTAGCCCGAGCATTGGCCCCGTATCGGTCAGCTGTGGTAAGCTTCTGTTAAATACAGTTTCTTAAAAAAAACACAGGGGTCTTAAAATTCCTTATGCATGGTCAGGCAAACCCATCCATTCTCTGTACTACAAGTCCACTCGCGACGGCATTAGAAGTGTTCTCATTCTCTATGAATTATTCTGTGCCACCGCATGTTTCCAGTGGTTAAGGGGAGGAAATGCTGTTGGGACTTGAGACACTGGGATGCCCACAGAGCCACTGTTGGTTTGAGATCTTTAGTCCTTTTGCAGAATTACTTCCCCAAAAAGAAAAGTCTAGCAGAAAAGCCTTTGTGGGAGGAACTAATTGTATTCCCTATGTGTGTTTGGGGAGCACCGGTGGGGAGTGGTGGCTCTTTAAAAACACTGAAGAGCTGTGGGCTGCCTATGGTCCTGATGTGGCTCTCCACCAGCAGACTCCGCGCTATGACCTCATCCATCCGCAGAGAGGCTTAAATGGATATAATTATTGATATTATCGCCATTAGCGTACTCATCAAGCCCATAAAGAAGAAGTATGTTAATCATGCAGGAAATGGAAACTCCTCTACAAGTGTGGCGAGAAATGTTCATCAGCTGTAATAGCTTGTCTTCCCAGCATTGTCTGTTGGGCTTTCAGTCTCGTAAATGCCAAGGAATCCAAGAGCACTCAGACAGGACATGGCAGTGATCAGTATCTGGTTTTAAATGGTGTTGCTTTTGTTAAATGAACAGAATCACACATAGAACTACCGCCGCTCCTTTTCAAACCTCTCAAAGTGGTTTAACATGCAGGGCAACGTGTTTAGGATAATATGCATATATATGCATAATGTGTTATCAAAGATGGTATTAAAGTGGTATAAAGATTACTCAATGTATAGATATCAAATTACATCAAATTGTATTGATACTGATTTAATTAATTTAACAGAGGTGGTATTCAGCAGGTATTGAGTCTTGAGTTTTCGACTGTGGGAGAAATTTTTTAAATGCATTAACTAGTTAAATTTCTTGCAGTGAGACTGTGTACATGTGTGTTGTGAAAATACATTTAATCAGTAGACGAGTTAGGTAATAACATTTTTATATTCTGTGTGATGGGAAAAAAAGTGTGAAAACTACGTGACCTTATAATGTGAGAATGTGCTGGGTGAGGCAGCCTGAGATCTGGATCTTAATAAGGAAGAACCGTTGCAGGGAGATGGTTGCTTCTTATACACACACCATTGTTATTCCTTAGGGAAAATGTGGGTTATGCTGAAGGGCTCAAAAGTTACAGGGGTCGTCTGATCTAGTTCAGACTGGTTTTTCTCTCGGACCCACCCTGCGAGGTGGAAAAGTACTGATTGTGTTGTTTGAACTGTATATAAAGAGGAGGCTTTGTCATTGTAACCTTGGAAGAGTAGTGGGTAAGACTGCCTTCCCCATTTGCAAATGTAATAAACGCGAAGAGCTTGAATTCACACCCAGATTGTTGCAGTCGTTTTATTCTAGGAATAGACAGGGTCTAGGACCCATAAACGCTTTTCTGTGGGGTCGTGGTGTCTAAAGGGGTATATTTCCCCGACACGTCTGAGCAAACCAATTCAAGATTAGGCCCAATGACCTTTTCATTTCTTTATCCTCTGCTGTGAATTAATACCATATGATGATGTAACACTTTCTTTTTTCTGCAACAGTACGTCCATGTACCTCTCTTTCAATATGCAAGGTAGAGTAGTTAAAAACAGAAGTGCGTCAAAGTTTCCTTCGATTCATTCGGGTGAGAAAACCTTTTTCTTTACTCTACCTCGCTATCTGTTTTCCTTCCTCAGTTTAGACATCGTTGATGGGTCCTTTCCACAGAGTTGGATTCTGGAACACACAGATAGATGCAGGAGGATCTGAGTGAATAAAACCCCATTTCAGCTCTCAACAACAACAACCCCCCCCCACAACCCTCCAGATGCTCCCCGCCTCCCAGCATTTCAAATCACATCAATTGCGATGGTCTAAAAGATAGCAAGTGCTCACAGGATTAATAATAAAGTCTTTCAGGTCCACTGTGTTGATGTTCTTCTTTGATTTAACCGATGTGGTATAAGTATTGGGCTTGTATGTGCCTGTATCTGCGTAGATCTGGAAAAGAGCACGACACAAAGGTGAGGAGAAACTGTCTGAGCTGTTGGCCCTCCGTTCCCCGGAGTGCGCGTGAACGCTTGTGATGTTTTCCGAGCCTTTCAGCTGTCAGCAATAAACAGTGCAAAAGTGCTGATACCAGCGCCAGGGCAGGAATCCCCCCATCAGAAAATGCAGGGTGTGCAGGAATCGCACACTCCGCGGGATTGGTGCAGACACGTCCCAGGCGACGGTAAATCAGGGCTTCCCTCCTCACCCCTCCCCCTCTACTGCGCTACAATGCAGTGTGCCGCATCCCAGGTTTTCTCCATGACGTCGTGCCTCAGCAACCCTCTGTGCACCCCACGTTTTCCTGTTTTTTTATGCAGTTCGAAGGTCACCCTTCGCCAGTATCACACACTCCTACCGCCCCCACTTTAACTGTCCTGGTGTCCTTTCTGGACATCAACGGTATACTGCCACTCTTTTTTTATTTTGTCCTCTTCTAGTTACAGCTCAAAGTTACAGAACCTTCTGACGTTTTGTACTGTCAAAAAGGCCCATCCTTTGGAAAACAGTAAGGTTCCCCTCTCCCTTTTCTCTCTCTTCTCATTGTGTTTCAGACAAGCAGGATGAATGGAATAACTCATGTTAAACGAGTTACAATGCAACACGGGAAAGACGTGACATTTGCAATAGAGAACATGTTAATGAAGAGCTGACGCTGCAGCAAATGCTTTTAAATTAAGCTGACGGGAGCTTGAAGTTAAAAGACAGTAGCATTCAGTGCTTGCATTGTCCAGGATAATTTGTTGGTACGTTTTCATATACGCAGTGTCTCTATATGCATCTGTGAATAACACCAATTATGAGGGAATAGACAATGACAAAATAAAGAGATTCCTTCAACTCAAATATGGCTTGATTTCTCTGCAGTCAAGATTCATTTCTTGCTTACATAATCTTGATGGTGTCATTTTTATTTGTGCCTTGAATTTTCACTGTTGACAATAAAGGGTTGTGCTTAAAGACACCCCCAAGGCCAGCATATAATCATAAACATTTATCTGGGTTCAGATGATTGACTATGTAACCTTCTTTTTCATTGGCTGCATAATTGCTCTGTTCCATCAAAATAGATAGAAATATAATATACAGATGGCAAACAAAACACTTAAGGGAAAAAATAAGGGACGAGTATATGCAAAGCAGAGGCCACCACATAGGTGTGGTCTGCCCTCAAATTAAGCAAATAACATTCCAACATGCATAGGATTGTGCATGCAAATGCTGGACCATGCTAGGTATGACTGCAAGAGGAGATCCCTGTAACTTTGATAGGGTGGTGATGGTGGGGGTGCATTTGGTTGGATCTTTAGTGATCAAGGCAGATAAACTCATTGATGTTTCTCGAGCATGACGTCTAATGTGGACTCAGAGGTAAAGGTCAGCAAAGGGCAACAGCCTTGTCTTGTGTTGCATTTCTCCTGCAGGATTCCAGATGTCTCTAAGTCAAGGGGCACACAGGCCACACTGACCCTGCGTGGTGGCCCAACACTTAATTAAGTGACGTTACATTGGTGAATGATTTGTTCACTACCTGAATGCCTGGCTAACTAAAACATGTGCTAAGCATTAGCATTGTCGTGACAGTGTGAACTAGTGATCCAGTTATTCCAGTTCCAAATCTGAAGGTGTTTTGCTCTGGAACCCTCTTGACTTTTGCAAACACCAAATGTACAAACTGTGTTTTGAAAATGCATTATGTCTGCTAGGCAAGATAGTGAAGAGGGCATTTTCAGGAAAAATTAATAAATGATGATTCTGTTGTGTTGAGCCGACTGGCTTTTTGTTTGTTTCTGTGTTTAAAAAACAAGGAGAGTGAGAGGGAGAGAAAGTGTGAAAGGTCATCCACTTTCCTGGAAGCTCCAGTCTTTGTGGAAAATTATTCCTGCCATGGTACCCTGCCGTATTCTATCTGCAAAGGATTTATTCCTTACCCTAAAATTATACAATCCAGTTCTGAATGATTTACACAACCCCAGATAATTTTGTTTAAGTTAAAATATTTTCATGCATGACATTGATGATATAGGGCAGTCAATAAACCTTGGATGAAACCTGATCTTTTTAGGTTTTGATGGACAGTAATCTGGAGCAGTGGTGCACAAAGTGAATATGATGACCTTCCTCTTGACAAATATTAGTTTTTCTCAGGTTATATCACAGCGTTGCTGGGTGCTGCTTTCATGCCCACAATTCAAGAAGGGTGTGTCAATGAACCTGAAATGGATGGGGAAAAAAATGTGTAATTTCATTTCATGTAGACAAAATGTGTCTATTGTGTCATTTTCCTGGAGTTCTCCCGGCTGCCTCTGGAGTCAGGGAATAAGTTCACAGCTGTACAACATGGGCACCGGATTTTCAGTTTTTGTTATTCCCTCTGGAAAATGCAACCTGTTAAGCACTTTCTGACAAATTCTGTTTGTAAAAATGCGCTATAAATAATAAAATTTGATTGATTTGATTAAATAGAATCATGGGCACTAAATATGCACCCAGACAAACTGGGCAGGGACAATCGTATGCACACCACTTAAGTCTCCTACACTCTAGCACAACGGTCAGCCTTTGCTATTGAAGAGTGTGGAGACGGCATCTAACAGCACCACTAGTGCGATGTTCCATCCTTCAGTGAGTGTGTGTGTGCAAGGCGTGAATCTCTGACAGGCAGTGCCCTCTCTGCCTTCTACCTGTCCGGTGCCCCAGCTCTGGGCTTCTCCGGTTTCTCTGTAATGGCTCCCCTGTTTGCGCTGCCAGGTAACTCACCTGTCCTCCGGGTCACCATG
>JAOVYW010000054.1:4431832-4442442 GCA_025775045.1 Hiodon tergisus | reverse complement strand
GAGAGGGTCTTTTAAAGAACCCAGACAATTAAGTTCCTTACAAATTGTTAATTGAAAAAGTAATTACATGCATTACTGCGCATTACAGTAAACCTTAATGATGAAATTGATGGGAAGGTGGCATTTTGTGGGTAGCTTGTGTGTGTCTTTTTTCCTTTCGACGTTTAGCGAAAGAATCCATTTGGAAGTCCCACTTTAAATAAAGCTGTGGTCCTTGACAAAGGCTGTCGTAGCAAAAATGTTTAAAAATGCATTCTGAACTGTCTGTCCTGTTATATTTTCTATTCTGTTTTGACTGTCCTTGTCATATATATTTTTGCTCTTAGTAACACGTGAACAAATCAGATGTCACACTTAGTCACAAGTAAATGACTAAATCACATGTTACACTTAGTCGTGACCAAATCCTGTTATTGGTCTTAGCCCAGTTCTCTTTCAATGCAGAAGGGTTTCAATAGTTCATACTCAGCAGAGGGGTTCAATGGAATACATCGGAGTTCGGACATTATTTTCGCTATCTTGGAAACTCAAGTAAAATAAGAATAATTCTCATCTAAATTCTTACAGACAGAATTTAATTAAACTTGAGGATGATCGCAAAGGGTTCTATCCTATCCCTTAGGATAATTGTGCTTTTGACCTGCTTTCCGAGTCTTATTAGTTTGGTCTTTTGGAAACAAAGTTGAAAGAGATGTATAGATAGAGAGCGAGAGAGAGAAAGAAAGTAAGCGTACTTCTTTGCTATTGAGGAGCATATGTTAGAGATAAGTAAGCTATTGCTGCAAGGTTTTATTACCCTGTGGGATGGAGGGATTACTAGGGCCAGAGCAGCGACAATGAGGAAGGGCACTGATCCACTCTTGATTGATTGTCATCAACAAAACAGCCGGAGCCCCGGGCTCAGCCAGTTCCACCAGCTGGGGCTCTGTACATTGTGCATCTCCAGCACAAGAACCAAATAATGTGCCGGCACAATCCCAGGATCCCGTTCATCACGGACATCACGGACATCACCTATCCTTTTTACAGGGTGGCAATTATCCCCCTGAAAATTCGACGCTGGGGAGGATAATTGGAGGGTTACGGATGGTTATCAACAGCAGGGCGCGAGATATCCAGGTGTTAATCCTACAATGTTCATGCAGTGATGCCTGGGGATTACACTTGGAGCATGTCATGGAAGTGCAAACACTGCGAAATTAGAGATGAAATGCTGATGGACAGATGTGGGAGGAGATGTATGACACTTAATAGTCCCGGGACTGGTAATAATTGCATGACCTTTACATGAGGTAGATATAAATCCAGCTGACCTTCAATGTTCAAAAAACATTGATGTGATGTTAGAAAAAGGTTAAGGTTAGGTGTATTTATTTCTCTTTTAGGAAGGAACTGATTTCAGTAAGCCTTCGTGAATTGAATTAATCTGTAAGCTTCTCTTTTGGTGCAATGTGGTCAGAGGAAAGCTCAAAATTGTAGACCAAAAACCATCCATAGGTAACAGGGTGCCCAAGGACATCATTGTGAGAGAAAGTAGTCACATGACCTCTGTCCTATCGCTCAAACTCTGACATTGTGTGACCACTCTGTCTTCTTGACATTATGTTTCTAGCCCTTTTTTTATTGCTGTCATTTTCCTGGTCGTGGACTCTTAAATATTGAACGTAATGGTGCAGAAAGTAAGGAAAATAAAATTAAATCAGTCATACAGGGCTCCCTCAATTTACTGATGCCTGTAACTTCAATAACTGCTTTTATTTCCTGTGAACAAAACAGCAATACTTTATATATAAATTATACATTATGTAGGGTTCCAAATATACTTATTTGTGAATCTTCCGCAACATTTCACACCAGGAAATAAGTCTCTTTGTATACCGCCATATGAAAGCGCTTTTAACAAACCCCCAGACACCTAAGATGATAAGCCAGGTTCCTCAGAGCAGCAGTTCAGAAGGGAGAAATGATCTGAACCTGGACGCAGTAGGTCCTTCATCTTACTTCATTTCTATGCTTCACCGACTATAGTGGTTTAAGACAATCCATTTCAGAGTAACGCTTTTAGCTGGCCTAGGGTGCAAAGAAGCTTTGGTCCACAGCTGTGGTGTAACCATTAAAGTAGCTCTAGTATTCAGAGAGAAGGCAAGGACAGAATGGAAGTGTGGAACCAGTACGTAAGCTTAGGGTTTCCACAGTAAAATTGAAACTTTCTTCTAGTGAGCTGGATGTCAATCCGCCATAAGAAAGCTTGAATGGATTCATTCAAAGTATGTAAATTAATTTCTTACTTACTTTTACAAAGTAACTTTGATCACAGAAATGTCAGTTGTCTCTAATGATCCTTTAAGGCAAAATCAGTCGTGCCCCCTATTAATGTGACTATAGCACACAAGGACATGCTGGGTCCGAGAGTGGAGAAAGAAGCAGTGGGGGAGGGTTAAGCCTTTTAACGGGCATTTTAAACTAACATTTCACCAAAGAAAGCACCAAACAAAAACCTCCCTTTCAGGGACAACGACCAAACAGTTTGCCAGACCTCATCTCTTAACACAACATTGTCCCTCTATCCAGTTCCCCCCTTGAGCCCCTTTTCTGCTCGTATAAAGGGCCTGGGCTTGTTGACGCCTGAGTGTGATTTCATCAATAGAACCACACGCAAGTGCACAACGAGGTCAAATTAACAGGCAATTAGCCAATTGTTTCGCTGCCCACTGTCCTGCTGGGGAGGGCGTGGCTGCCCGCTGTGTGCCACAGTGACATCGTCATGATAATGCATCACCTCTAAGCCCAAGCCCAGGCCCATATTCTGGGTTAAATTGTCGTCTGCAGGAGGAACGCCACTCTAATGAGTCACCAGAACTTCTTTTTGTGTCTACTCACGTCGTGAATCATCACCACACGGTGTCCGCTAAGTTACATGTATAACCACACACGGCATATTGCATACTTACAAGATCATGTCACATGATTTAGTTCATTGTTTAGCACAGTGTTTGCAGAGTAAGAGGGGTTTGTTTAGACATCCTCAGTGTATTCTGTTACAGACTGTCAGAGGGAGGAGGGCCCATGAATCTTTCTAAAAGTAAGTTCTTGAAATAGAGGCTAATTGCTATCCAGTGCACAATTTATGTGATGCGCGAATTCCAGTTATTGATTCAGTGATTATGCACATCAGTTTGGTGGGTCTCCATCATTAAGCGGGGAGATAAAACGCTGGCTGCAAAATAATACAATCAATACAAACATGACGAACCACTTAGAATTCCAGAGGTCTCGTGGGGAATTCTTCGGGGGGGTGAGGGCAAATTTCAAACCACAGTTGCTCAAATCAGCAATTAACAGATTTTTGCACAGTGGGATGCAGTGGGATCCACATTGACTTGCAATCAACTGGATTTGATGAATCCTTTATGTCCCTTGTCGCTGTGTTTAAATTTGAATGAAATTATGATCAGTCTATGTGTGCGTTATTTAAAATTGACTTAAAGCAGATTGCTGGATTTTGTGCTCAGCAGAGACAAACCAAATCTATTAAGTCGTATACCGAATAGTTTGGTGGAGTCCTGTGGCCACAGGAAGTTGCAAAAGGTCAAACAATTCCTTTTAAAGCTGCTCGATAGTAAAATGTGATTAAAATGATATTATCTCAAACAATGCATTTACATTTTCACTGTCAGGAAATAACTATCCCCAGAAAGAGTTCTGATAAAATTTCAGCAAAAAAATAGCACATAGCATGTAAAGCAAAATATTGTTGAGAGGAGGATTATTTCCCATTTTTCCTTACAGTCACACCTGTGGACACATGCAGTGTTACCTATGGCCACGCAAACGTGCTTACAAACAACATGCATCCACAGGTGACCTCGGACGGGTCAGTATGGGGGTCTACTATGAGGAAGGCCTGCAGGGGTATCCCCAAATCCAGAGACAGCCAGAGAAAGCCCACAAGGCTTAGGCCCAGAAAGGCCATGTGGTGTCAGAGAGAAACGGTCCGAACTGGGGTCTGTCCCTCATCAGTCTTACAAAAAAATACGGACTAATTACACAGCCTTTTCCTCGCCATTCCCCAACAGATGTAGACTAACCACAAATGAAGTCTGCGTGTTAATGAGAGAGGCAAATCCATTGTTACTTACATTGTTCTCTTACCTCCTGTCTATTCAGGAAGGACTTGCGCCTTACAGAAGCATGTCTCATTGTGGAAAGGACTGATAGGGAACAAATTAATAAAATGCATTTCACCCTCTCCATACACAGACCATACACTCCTGACTGTACCAAAAGCACTTACTTACAGCAGTAAACCTTACCCTTTTTGCTTTGTTAGGGCACTTCATCAGAAGGTCAGAACAGTTTATCCTGCTGGGAGATCCTTCTTTTATGAGTGTGTTCATATGGGTAGAAAAGGCAATGAAATTTGTTCAGAGCCACAAAAGAACTTTGCTTTCTTTTTTCAACATAGCAACGCTATCTTGCCACTATTTGAAGATGCTGTCATCCGATTCTAAATTCTAAAAACAAGTTCAAGAAGCAGCTGTACACTGAAGCTTTAGCACTATCCCACCCAACATGTGACCCTGCATTTTTTTCTCTTCAGCCATCTGTCATCTAAGGGCATTCATTAAGCTGGAGCGAAGGGAAAGAAAAACAAACGAATAAACATAAGATTGATACCTACACTTTATTGCACTTCCCTACAAGCCTGGATGTTATTAACTTGATTCTAATGAATCCGAGTTGATCGTTGAACACAGTCTGAGGATGCTGGGATGTTGCTCACTCCCCCCGCCGAGGAAGGGCATCCTCTGTCGGGGCTGTAAAGTGAGAGGGCGGCGAAGTCTTGATCTTCCGGGGATTGTTTATAGCAACGCATTACAGCCAGCACGAGCCCAGTGGCCTGCTTGCCCAACCATCGCAGGCTCATTGTTGGCAGGGATCCGGTTTCTGTCGTGATCTGGTCCTTAGCACCTACGCTCGGCGGGGGGAGGGGCGGGGTGCTTCGCTTCGATAAGCCCATTGCAATTAGACAGGAATGGGTGCACAAGAGTGCAATCAAGCAGGGGAAAAGCGTAAACTGACCGACACACAAGCACCGAAGAAACGTGGATGCGTCACATCATAACACACTCACATCATCATCGACTTCCTGCGATCTGTGAAACCAATCTGTGACTGAAAACGGATGCAGCCAAAATGGACCACATCCCTGAAAAAAACTCCCTAACCAGCCATGCCACCTGCCCTTTCTGTCCTCATGAAAGTGAATAGTTTAGTCAAGGCCAGGATGAGAGACTGAGGTCTCAGTGGTAAACAATCCCAGGGCTCTTCCACTTCTGAAACACAGAAACATTCACTTTATTTTCTATTCCCTGCATTTGTGTTCTTCAAGTGTGCACGTTTGTCAGATTCTGTGTGGGAGTGTTTCCTATAGTGTATTTATGTACCTCAGCAAAAGCCGCCACTGTGTATTTGTAGATACAGACTGTTTTCCTGTAGCAGTAGGTGTTAACATATGTCTACAGATATGTGCACCCACTTCTACTTTGTCTGCATGTGTATAGTGTACGTGCAAGAGTACGTGCTACAGCTCCCATGGGATTACCTGTCATATTTTGCCATTAGAACTCATCTGGGTGGTTCACTAGTGGGCGATAAAATTATCAGCGGATACATGAGCTGGAATTTGAAAAGTTCAGCAACTGGCACTCATAGAGGCACTTCCATAAAGAGCCTTTGTCCTGTTGCTATTTACAGAAGGGCAGACTTGAGTTCCAGCTTCCACCTCTGATTAAATGCCAGATCATTTAATCTTTGACAAATGGCTTGTCCCCTTTTCGAATCAACCCTTACATGGGAAACGTATTCCATTCACTGGTAAATCAAAAGAGTTGCTTTTGAGTAAATACTTCTGCCCAGAGGGGTAACCAAGCAACAGCGGTACGCCGACAGACATTGAGGGTAACCACTCCATGAGTCCTCACGCTACCGTGCAAGGGTCTTGACTACAGGTCTTGCTAGGCAATTAATTGTGGGTTTAGTTTCACTAAATTTGACAAATAGAACATTACCCAGCTCTCCATCACTCAGTATGTTCCAACAGGACTTTGTCCGCATTGCTTTGCTGTGGTTTGTTTTTGTTTAACATGAGTATGTGTATATCCGTTGTTGTGAGACAGCTGTTTGATATTGTAATACTGAGCTCATTGTGCTAGATGAATACATTAAGTGAGCACGCGGCAAGTTGTACAATGCCTTGTACTTTGAGACATGAAAGAGCTGCATTCAACCTCATGAATAAATAACAATAATAATGAGGCTGTGGGCGAATAGAGAAAATTAGGGAAAAAAAAGTAATTGGCTGATTAATTTTATAAAGCCTGAATGCTGTCAAGTTTTATTTTGTTAGCAAAATGATTATGGATTAAATAGTCCTGCATCACACTAATACTCAAATGCCTATTTGGGTTCTAATTTCTATGAAAAGAAACACTAAGCCTTCTATCTTTGTGTGTACCAGACTGCTTTGACATTGCACAATGCCTATATCTGTGTCTGCGTGTGTACCAGACTGCAATGACACTGAAAAGTGTGTGTGTACTAGACTGCAGTGACAGCGAACAGTACCTTTGTGTGTGTGTGTGTGTGTGTATTAGAGTGTTTGTGTGTGTGCTTGTGTATCAGACTGCAATGACAGTAAACAGTGACTATATGTGTTTTTTTGTTCAAGTGTCTGTGTGTGTGCGTATTCAGACAATTCTGATCGCCTTTGGTGTGAGCGCGTGTGGGGGGTGTGTGTGTGTGCACTTGTTTCTACATCAGAAAGTCAAACCCACAATTTTCTCAACCTTTTAATTTTAAGATAAAAATGCAAAAATCCCACTATTTGGTATAAGCAAACATGTGAGCCAAAGATCCTTCTGAAGAAACCAAAGATCTGAGCGAGCAAACTGGAGATCCTTTTAACCCAGAAGAGACTTAGAAGATGCTGCGGAATAAGAGGCCATGGACATGCCCCATTGCAGCTCCTGTCCAAAGATGCTGGCCGAGTTGCCCTGAGGGCTCGTACGTGCCAGGCCCGGGAGTTCTCTGCAAGCACAGGGGCCTGAGTAAGCAATGACATCTGATTGGTGGGGTATAAGAAGCTTGAGGCTGCGTGATACTCACAGAGCGTGTACAGTGAAGCCGGGGCACCGTAGACTTGAAGCAGGAACTGATGGCATGTGTCGGCTGTGTTCTCACATTGTATTGTCCCGGGGGTGGTCCTTCTCTCTGGAGAAGAAGGAGGTCATGGGTGTGTGAGTGTGTTCGGGTGAGGAAGCATCAGCCACAAAAAATGCCCCAATGCCTGACCTCAAATAAACACCAGCACAGGTATTGCAGCGAAAAGTCTAAACTCTGCTAAACACTGTTTAAAAGTCCCAGAGGGCACCTGGGGTAAATAACCGTCAAACCCAGGGAAAAGGTTTGGTGATTATTCAGTACATTGCGCCAATTGGCTTTGAAAGGGCTACTGCCTAGATGTGTGGTGTAAACCCAGCACTGTCCTTCCGTTTATTCATGCAACTTAAAATCTGTTTCAAGATTCATCTAGACATTCATGTTTTGACTTACAATTTACACCAAGACAGAGCATTGGTAAATTTAATCACTTTTATTTGAACTATGAAGGATAATTGACACATGCAGACCTACATTGTGGATGTGGTTATGTAAAGTCCAATAAAATGTGTTTACTCCAGACCCACATTACAGGATTGAAATTCCTCCCATCCCAATAATTCAACCTTGCCTGGAAAAAGTGTAAACCGCACTTTATGGAGTACCATTAGAGGGTTTGTTGGCAGACCGAGTCAGTAAATAGCTAACATGCGGACTGGTCTTAATTGCGGTGGCAGTTTGCACAAGTAGCCATCTATGCCTGGGAATAGTAGACTTATAGGCCTGCTCAAAACCTGAAGTCATTGCCAGGCTCATGAATGAGGCCGGCATGGCACTTGGCTTTTGTGTCCCAGAGAAAGCAGTAATAAAAACCTATTTCAGACATCCAGGACTTGTTGGGCCCTCATTTTCAAGCAGCCCCTTGTCTTTCCAACACTGCCTTAGCAAGCTGGCAGCTACCCCTGCAAGCCCCTGTAATCTAAGTGAAGCAGGACACAAGTTTGGGCACGACCAGTAGAGTGGTCCCTCTTGTGTCTGAGAAACTCTCCCACATACTCCTTACCATAACTATGCCCTAATTCTCACACAATGTCATCCAGTTATACAAAGAAGAAAATAAAATCTTCTTTCAATCCTTCCATCACGGATTCCAAACTAATAAGCCGAGGTTCTAAATACTCCGACTCCATTGGTTAGCATCAACCCATTGTGATAGGGTGGAAAGTGTTGTGTTCATAGCAAGAGCTCAGTCACTCACCGACTCCCTCTAACTCCCTCCGAAGAATTATAATAATTTTGGTTATACCTCTTTTTTCTATGTCTATTTTTTCCTCCCTTCCGTCTGTCTCTTTCTCTCACTTTCTAGCTTTCTGTGCAATTCTCTGTTCCCCTCTTTATATATTGCTTGCACAAAAACATGTGCCCCGAAGGCACCCCGTTGTTCAAAATCATACCAATTCCCCCGGCGGCTGGAAGTCTTTACTATACTAATTGCTTTTCACTATTTTCAGCCTGGCCCTCCCCACGTGTCCCCTATCCCAGGAACCCAACCCCCGCCTGACAAGTCAGTCAGTCAGAAACAGTGCACATGGCTTCTCTTCTTTGTTTCCTTTCTAGAAATAAAAAGAGCCACCAGTAATAAATTAGATTATTCTGCCTGTGCCAGACCACCCCAGTCACCCAGCTTATGAAATTTAGAGAGAGAGAGAGAGAGAGAGAGAGAGAGAGAGAGAGAGAGAGCAGGCATGTGTATATATGTACGCTACCGGCCTCTCAATGCACCAGCAAAGTGGGTTACTCTAACATAACATGCCATTTTATTCCAGGTGCAGGATCATGAGATCCCTTTGGCCTCCCTTGTGGCCTAGCCACGAGAGGTGTTAATTTGAGTTTATGTCATGGACAACTCGTTTGGCAAGCTTTGTTCAGACAAGTGTCAATGGCCAAAATTCCAACTGCGTCCCTCATGACAGGGTAGCGTACTGCCTTGCCCGTGCTGACACCACCTGTCCCTGAGGCAATCACACCTCGTGTGTAACATAGCAAGTTTTTTTCCCCATGCCAGGAAGTCAGAACGGCCTCCACCCTATTATTAAGTATAGGCATTAACAGGCCATACACAGCCAGGGTTTCACGGCTGTTTCTAATTATACATGACGTGCCGAGATACCCAACCATCTCCACACTCTGCATGCTGCCCAGTTGCCACTTTTGCAACAGTGAAGATCTGCCCGACTACAAAGGAAGTGCGCATCCACAACTTTAATAGAGTTCCTGAAGGGGGTGTGGTCAGAGTACAGGGACAGGCTGCGATTGGCCAGGAATGTGGTTGAATTGGGCTAAACTGCCAGAGGTGAGCTGTTGGATTGGGTGGGTAGGAGCAGGTGCCATATTATGCCATATTATAACAATGTCCTTAAAAACTCCACAGAAATATTATGAGAGGGTAACATGTTAAGTCAAGGGACTACAGTGAAGAGAGTGATGTGAACTGAAAAAAAATCCCTGAGAGTTAGCTGAGAGTTTTAGGCAAATATCCAGGTCAGATTCCTCCCCCAGGGTATTGAGATCTATATTCAAGCACAATCAGCAAACAACTGTAACAACAACCCTCTTCCTTGCTCTTACTTTACATTACTTCCCCTTCACCTTTGTGCTATTAGTGCCAGTTAAACAATTTACAAATCTTTAGGCGATGGATGCTGGTTTAGCAGAGACCCTCTCGCTTGCATTATCACTGTGTAACATTGCAACAGCTTTTGCTAATACTGCTGCTGCTACTGCTGCCAGTAAAACAAATCACTGACAATGGCCCCGTCAGCTTCAATAAACTTTACAAAAGCTACTAGGAAGTTTGTTCATAAAGTGTAAACTAACAAGTGGAGAGAGTGAAAGTCAAGACTAATCATACAAATAGTATCAAATAAACAGGAAGTGTGAATGAAAATGTGTCCCAACGTCTAATACAGTGGCCAAAGGTGGGGGGTGTTTCAATGCACCGTTAGCTGATGCAGCCCAGAAAGAAAACTCATGTACTAGGTCGGGGTGAATAAATTATTACAGAGATCAAAAGGCTGAACACTCACAGGCAAGAAGGCTTGGCGCTGCACTGCCGAACGAAACATCCCATGTCTGTAAAGAGAGAGGAGCAGAGATGACGTCTTTGGTCATAAAACTATCCCAGAGGTCAACTGAAAATCCTGCAGCAAATTGACTTATGCCGCAGGACAATTAACAAAGGAACTGAAGCGTGAGGAAGAGGGTAAGAGAGGAGAGGTCTGCAAAGAGAAGGGAACCATAAACAGAAGGGAACCGCAGAGAGAACAGAATCAGAAAAGATAAGGGAACTTCAGAGAGAAGAGAACTGCAGAGAGAAGGGAACCGCAGAGAGAACAGAATCAGAAAAGATAAGGGAACTTCAGAGAGAAGAGAACTGCAGAGAGAAGGGA
>JAOVYW010000054.1:4412805-4431610 GCA_025775045.1 Hiodon tergisus | reverse complement strand
AAGGGAACTTCAGAGAGAAGAGAACCAGAGAAGAGAAGGGAACCAGAGAAGAGAAGGAAACCGCAGAGAGAAATTAAGGATTCAAAAGAGACAAACCGCATCTATTGAGATTTACACTGGTTCTTACTTGCAGGGAAGTTTGGACACAGGCTTCTCAGTCACATCATATTGGCCTGGCGAGAGGTCAATATCCTGAAACAAACGCAGAAAGAATCAATGAACTTAGCACGCTTGTAAGCTGAGACCAATAGAAGACCTCAAAGTCAAAGCCACCAGCGTTAGCTAGCTCTTAAAAAAACACTTTGTATTGACTTTTGAAAGGGAGTCTTTTTGTGCGCACACTATAAAAGGGGATCAGCACCCTAACACCAATAGTATTCAGTTTATACACTATATGGCTAAAAGTATGTGGATACCTGCTCGTCAAACATCTCATTCCAAAATCATGAGCCTTAGTATGGAGTTGGTCCCTCCAGCTACAACAGCCTCCATTCTTCTGGGAAGGCTTTCCGCTAGATGATGGAACATTGTATCACTTTCTTCCATTCGGGTACAAGAGCATCAACGAGGCACTGATTTTAGGCCATTTAGGCCTGGCTCACAGCTGGAATACCAATTCATCCCAATACTATCATGCTGAAACAGGTTTTTGGGGCCTTTCCCCAATAGTTCAAAAAAATTTGGAAGCACAGAATCACCCAGAATGTCATTGTATGCTGAAGCATTAAGATTTCCCAAATCCAGATTCCTCAATTGGACTGCCAGCAGGATTCATCACTCGCGAGAAAACTGCTCCAGAGTTCAATGGCGACGAGCTTTACACCACTCCAGCTGAAGCTTGGCATTGCGCATGGTGATCTCAGGGATATGTGCAGCTGCTAGGCCATGGAAACCCATTTAATGAAGCTCCTGACAAACAGTTCTTATGCTGATGTTGCTTCCCGGGGCAGTTTGGAACTCAGTAGCAAGTGCTGCAGTCGAGGATGGACAATTTTTACGCGCAATGCACTTCAGCACGTAGAGGTCCTGTTCTGTGAGCTTGTGTGGCCTACCACTTACCACTTGTAGCTGGGCTGTTGTTGCTCCTAGACGTTTTCCGTTTCACAATAAAAGCACTCACCATTGACCGGTGTAGCTCTAGAATGGCAAAAATTTAAACTGACTTGTTGGAAAAGTGACATCAAATGACGGTACCACGTTGAAAGTCACTGAGCTCTTCAGTCTGGGCAGTTCTGCTGCCAGTGTTTGTAAAGATGGAGATTACATGGCTGTGAGCTCAATGTTAAAAAACCTGTCAGCAACGGGTGTGGCTGAAATAGCTGAATCCTCTAATTTGAAAGGGGAATTTGCTCATTTGAAGGGGTGTCCACATGGTTTTTGCTGTGTAGTGTAGGTCAGACGTCAGAGGGACAGCTGGTGTGTGGAGGTGTTCAGTCATGACCCTGACTCATTGAAACATGAGGGCTGGAGAGTGTAAACAAACATTTTATATCACATCCATATGATGTTACAAAATTGTGAATGTTTGGAAGATCATAAAAGTTAACTGAGATGGAAGAGTGAGGCATAATAAGTTACATAATGAGACCATTAGTATGTTCAGGGACTGATTATTTCATTTAATGCAATTGCGGACCCCAGTCTCCCATGGTCAAGGAGCTGTTTGTAAAAACCCTTTGTAAAACTGAAGTTTGGGTCGCAACCCCACCCCACAGCACTACTCCCACCTTGTCCCTGATACCCAGCGTGTTGTTCTGGGGCCTGGGGCAGCTCTTGAAGGAGCAGGAGGCCCGGTGCCGGAGGGCCTCCTGGATGAAGTCGGTGTGTTGGTACGCCCCTGGCAGCAGCATGTCCCCTTTGCGCACCCACCGCAAGGGCACGTTTCGACCCACACCTTGGAATCCGTAGGTCATCCGGATGGGATTCAGGTTGGCCTCCTCAATGAAACCACGGATTTGATATCTCCCTGGATTGGGAGAGTCCTGGCCAGGAGAGATTTGCATTGTGCTGATAAAGAGCACTCAACTCCAAGGAAGATAACACAGCAATGAGATACAATTACAGAAAGTAATCTCATTGCATTCACCATACTTCACTATCCGTTCACTACTTGCATTCACCATGCTTCACTATCCATTTTCTGTGTGTAATTAAAGTACCGATGGTTAATAAAATCTATACTGTTATACCAGCCAATAACTTTTATCCGGGTCCTAATTTTCTGTTGTACTCCAAGTTTCCATGGGTCATTTACGTCTACTCATGACGGGATGCATAGTTTAGAATCCCCTTAACGTATCGGTAATTCTCAAAGTGACTGTCACTCTGATTAGCTCTGTAATTCAGCACTCAAACTCATAATAACTTTCAACTCCCCCCTGTTATACTTGAGCGTCACCACTCCAAACTGAGAAGTTGTGCCATTAGAGTAGAGTGAAAATGCTCTAGCGTGCCTGGCCAGTGGTTAAAGTGCAGTGGCAGGAATTTTGATGTAAATGAGTCAGCAAGGAGTACAATGAAAGAGTGGAGCTAAAACCGGGGCTAGTGGTGGCAGGTGCAGCCTTGGGCACAAAAGTGACCAAGAAGGCCCAGGAGAAGTAGTAGAAGAATTGTCTGTTTAAGTTGATTACATCACCGTACAAAGCACGCTCCTTTCTGAATTTGTGGTTTCTTTATACATGTTTGTAATAAACATTTTTAAGCAACGTCATATTTTTGTACATTATACCTTCCTAGGGTTGCTTTCCCCACCCTCAAACTGATTGTAAGTACTGGCTGACCGTTTTGTTGTCCACCACAGGTTAAGTATGGTACCTATTGTTGGCAAAGACAGTGCTGTGACAAGAAGTCCACAGTAGGTAGGGCAAAATAAAATAAAATACATACTTTTAGACTTCCTCTCCACCAAGCATCTCTCTCTGACCGGTCTCCTTTCTGTTTTGTCTGAGGAAAATAATCTTGGTTAATTGCATAATCAGAAATGACAATTATCAGCATGTCAATGCTTGTCTGCATGCAAATGCTTGCGCAACTGCTTGCCTGTAGGGAATAATTAAATTTAATTTAATAGTGTTTTCTTTTTATGAGTAGAAGAAATAAGATACAATAAAAAGAAAACGCTATTAAATACTAATTATATAATAATTATAAAAAGTACAATGAACAAAGTTTTGATATCCAAGATGGGATGGCTCATAAGACCAGCGCTATTTTAGTGCCATTAAGCAGCTTTGTTAGGGAGACAGGCAAATATGTACCACTTTAGAATCCTTTATTTGCCTACTACATGCCATTCCAATGTTTTGATTTGGTCCCAGTCATGGTGTGGTTTCCATTAGTTCAAAGACAAAGAGGGATGTGAAGATGCCAATGCAGTTTCAGGCGTTAGCTAATATTTCGTTACCCACAAATAGGTTAGGGTAAAGAGTGGCTCTCAGACGTGAGGAATCTCGTCACTGGTCCTCCCTCCTCTACCCTCAAAACTCTCCTTGCTTGCTCTGGAGCCACATGCTTTGCCTGTGGAGTGTCTCTCTGAGCGCGGCAACTGCTTTGCAATCTCCACTTGGTAACATGTGTGACACAATTCTGCTTGTCAGATGCCTGCTTTTCGGGACGCAAATGACCCGCATTTAAATCTCCTTCTATTGTCAATGGCTGTACGTTTGGCCTTGAATATTTTCCAGAAGGCTGATCCTACTATTGATCCAGTACCCTTACAAACAATCTTCCAATACATACTTAATACTTAATACAGTAGAGTTACAAGCAAAACGCATAGCCCCAGGGCACCATTCATCAATTCAAATCATATTAGCACTATGCTATGGCCTTCCTTTCCCACCTTTAATTCAGCATTGGCAATTTTATCCAATATTTAAATGTACTTCATTTGAATGATTATGTAGGTGACAGCACAAAGGAATGCTAATACACATGCATAATCCCAAATTCCTCTCTATAACTGCGTATCTTCCTCTACAGTTCTACATCTGATGACATCAACCAATATCACATTGCCTAATGGATTATTTATATTCTAATCCAACATCAGTTTCTCTTTTCATTTCAAGACAGTTACAAACCACGTATAAAGGTATCAAATTATAAGTATGAAGCAGATATCGTATGTCCCATTCGATGTAAACGCAATGAATAGATTCTAAAAGTTTGCTGTTACCTGCAATAAACTCAGTTAATCCATTAAGTAATGTCGGTATTAAATGTCATTTTTATTCAGTCGCTTTAAATGTATTTAGCCATCCTTTCTTACCCCATTCCCTGCTAAATTACCATCAACAGGTTTCTCTTTAGATTTCTGTAACACTTTTTCTTTCCCATAGGGCATTTTCGTTTTTCTTTCTCCGACTCTCGATTCCCAAAGGCTTTCCCGATGTCTCTCTGAAACCGAGGTTTGATTACACGTTTTCTCCTTCGGACCGTGTCTGTTGCTAGTAGTACATTACCCCCTACGAAGAACCATTATTGAAACGCATTTAAACAAATAACGATTAGTGTTTCCAATGTCATTTCACCAGCAAGCAACAAACATGCGAATGTTCATATGTGTTCGGTCTGTGTGTGTTTTGCAAAAAATAAATAATGTAGCAGTTTGGAAGTCCTTTACGACGCGTTGGACTTCGTAATAATGCTCCTACGTAGATACGTTTATATCCGATAAATCTTAATTAACGCCCTTTGACGCCTACCTTTTAAACTCGTTTTTTGATTAATCTGGAAAGCTGTTAAATAATATGACTGTTGTACGACCCCCCTTATGAATACATATCACAATGTATACACTTGGAGGAAAATTCCAACTCTTTTGTATTTGATTTTCACATCTATAAAGACTATAAATATTATATAAAGATTTTTTTCGGCTTTAAAAATCTGCGGTTGCAATGTGATGCTGGACATTTTGTTAATTTGTTACCTGCTGTACTGCTCGGCGAGTTTTTTATTTATTTATAACACTGGCTTTGTTAATATAACAATACACTAAAGGTCAGAAAAACGCGTCAGGTAAACAGCGCTAAGTTACGAGAACCGCGCGAAACCGCAATATGACAATATAGCTCCTACGATCATAAATCTCCATGGAAGCTGAAGCCGGATGTACTTTAACGTTGCTAGGCTACGTGGTACATGTGTATGCTTCGAGGAAGTTACGAATAACAATTCCAGTGCTTTGTCCAGCTGAGATATTCGTTTGTGGTTCATTTCTATGATGTGGCCAACACTAAGCAATGTTCATAAACCTCAACTTCACCACTTCATCTGTACCATAGAACATCAACCTCCCTTCAGCTAATTCTGAGTTTCTTCGATATAGGTTTTTATCGTTAATATCAACAGTAGGCGGAAGGGTTTAAAGCAAGATTTTGCGCCCATATTTACTTTTATGCTGAGAGTATCTCTTCATATATTCTTTAAAAAAAAAATTCTTAGGCACTAGTCAGATATTTCGGAGAAGTCAGTCAAATATGTTTTTCCCAGCAACTTGCAAGTGTTAACTATTAAGAACATTTTCCAAGATTGCACATGGCATTGATTCCACAGCTTTATACCCGAAACAAACAAGGCCCATGGCAAGAGAAATACCGCACTCCTACTGTGATTCTCTGAATATGTGCTGCTTCATCGTGGCACAGATTAATGCCTTGGCATGGGTTTCATTAACTGAAAACCTCCATCCAATTTCTCTTTATTCAGCACTGATGCTAAGAAATGCATTGATATTCCTAATCTCATAAACATTTTAATATCAAGCCCTTGGCAATCTTGATATAGATTGGAGGTAATTGCTTCTAAACGTCTATGAGAACAGTGGCTTTTAGTCTGAACTAGGTAGATCATAAATAAAGCATACAAAATATTTCTATCAAAAGAGTTAGCATATCATGATGTTTTACTAATCTCGTTCTCCAGCAAAGTTCTTCTTGAAAGGGAATATGAAAAGCTTGCCTCCTAACTAACGAAAAAGTACAATACTGTTTAAAACAACAAACAAAACGTAGATATTCAATTCAACAAAAGGACAATGAATTGTGTATCAAATGGGACTGTCTTTGTTTACTCATAACTTAGAAGAGGTCACTTCATGTATGTCTTTTTGACATCTATTTGTTTGGAGGATGTAAAGCTTAACCAGTGGTTATTATTTCCCACCAATGTTTTCAAAATGCTACATGTTAGCCATTGACTAACAGTACTCTCCAAACATGGGATCACTATAGCAGTGTGTGGCACGCAGCCAGCAGCCACACCCTCAAACCGTGAGAGAGGGTTGAAAGACAGCAACACTGAGAGAGAGGGCCACCCCCTCTAATAGGACCTCTGTGCACCTGAGTGTGGTTTCACTAATGGCAATCACACTAAGGTGCCAACTATCCCAGGCCCTTTAAAAAAATAAATAAAAAGAGCCAGGCTCAAAGCTGGCTCATGGGGAGAAGAGGAACGGTTGGATTAGAAGAGGCTGGATGTGGGCTAGTTAAAGTGTTTGTGTTTAGTTTTCTTTTCTTTGAAAAGGAAGCTTTTGGTTTATGCACATATTTTGTTGTTTGTTGGAATATTTACGTTTGTTTATAAATGTCATGTAAAAAGCGTTAACCCCCCCTCAATGCCTCGGTCTCTGGGTGCTCTCGGACTGCGCGTGCTCTTGTGTGCGTGTGTACACAGTCCAACTGAAACATTTTGTTACCAATCAATATAGTTATGAAAATAGTCTTTCAGATCAGCCGTTCCACAGCGTAGTTTTGACTTGTTTTGTTGTCTCAGCTAAATATCTGTCATCCATTCCTCCGAGCTTCAACCCGCAAATTGTAGAAGGCTAGTTTTATTTGAATTATTTAAACGAATACTGTGTACACAAATGCTGCTTTTTCTGACCTCCTTGGGGGATTTAAAAAAAATTAAATTAATATATATTTTGCATCAGTGGGGGAATAAAGGACTTTTTGTTTAAGTATGCTAATATTCTGTAGACCATGCACAAATCTGTTGCCTTAGTCAAATGTAGGACCTGCACATTGGCAGACAAAAGCTGTGATATGAACCAAGGCTTATTTAAAGATACTGATCATTCAGGGAGAGGGGAAATATCCAACGGCCCTGAGTAGTCCCAGTAGGGCGCCAGCTATTCCCTCCTCTGAATCTAAATTTAAATCTAGAACACATGACCCTAGGAACTCAGAGAGCAATTATTGATCCATCTGAATGAGGGTAATGAAGTGTTTATGCAAACCGCTAACTGGCTGTCTTTGTACAAAATCAACCAGTGTCTGCTGTGTGACCAATGAGGCCAAGGAAAGTTCTTTTGTTGCTACAAAATGTAATCAGATGATGCTGTGATACTTTTTACACATCATTTCTCAGGGCAGATGAGAACATTTGAGTGTACTGTACCGACATTTGTAGTTGCTTCCCATTTTGCTCATAATTGCAATGCAGCTGTGTCAGTAATTGGAAAACAAAAGATTGCATTTTATTATAACTCAGTGATTCAATGTCTTCAAGCTTGAAGGCATTTCGGCATATCTGGAGGACTCTGCTAGCTCTATTACTCGTAAGTAATTTCCAATGTTCTCGCTGTATGCCACTTGGATTGGCATGAAAGCACAGGATACATCACATTGAGAGAGTGAAATGAATTATTAGCTAAAAGCAGCAATTAACCTTTTAGCTTTATAAATACAACCCATTTTAGCCGTGGCACAAGACCGTAGACATAACAGCCAAGGTTTGGTGCCATGGGTGACCAATAACCCTAAAGCCACTTTGGTTCCTCTGAAGTTTAAAACTCCCCCAGTCCATCTTGTTACCCCATTATCTTTTACCTCTGAGCTTGAAAGATATTTGAACAGCCAGACGGTCTTGAAGTGAATTAAACACCAATCAAAACCGCTCCGTTATGCAAATTTGTAGAGCTGTATGGCATTTCATGCCTACTAGAAATGGGTCATTTGTGTAGCAGAGGTGATCTGCTTCGTAATCCTTCATAGCAATGGTCCATCATGCCATCACCACTTTAAATCACCCATAGCTGAATCACAAGCTGCATAATTTGTTCCAATATGAAAAGTCTACATAAACCCTTTTGTGTGCCTGCAACTCCAAAACACCTAACAAGCCACTATGGTTAATTTACAATGTCTTAGAATGTCTAAGTAATGCCTATACTAGTTTGGCAGACAAAGACCGAGACAAGATTTTAAACCAACCCATTTTCATTGCAACCTTCCATCATAATCGCAGAGAAAAGACAGAACAAACAAGACAGGGTGTCTGATGGCTTGCTACGTTTATCAGCAGAGATATGGCATAGTACAACTTAGGTTTAGTCGTTCCCAACAATTCATGGCTTATCAAATGTAATATACACACACAGCTACATAGTCGCTTTAAATTTCAACTAAACTGAAGCTAAGGAAGACAATGTCAGGGCAGTAGAGCTATGGTAACAAAAACAAGGATCTTTTTATTTGGGTAAATTGTAAATTTTATTGGAAAACAAAAATATACAACTTGGAATGGATTTTTTGAGGCATAGCTGTGCCATAAGCAGTTAAAAAAGGAAACGTGACCAAAAACGTTAAAAAGCATAGTAAAAATCAAACAGGAAGTTCTCTGGTATAGAACAGCAGATACAAAAAGAGTTAGTGTACGAGTACCTGGCGGATACACCCGTTTTTTTATTTTTTGCAATAGTGCAATGCTGAAAAATTTCCATACAATTTGTCCATAGTCCATGCAGAGCAAATCCTCCACAAAAATGTTTACATGCCAACATTGTTGTCAAGTAACTGCCAACTCTCACAGGTGGCCCTGATGTCACCTTGCATTGGGCAGCCAACTGCAGGGAGGAAAATGTGAGCATCCTGCTCTTCAAGCCACACCCAGCACCTGTCCATGTGACAAGTCTCACTCCAAAAGGAAAAAAAAAAAAATGGACAGCAAAATAAAGAGAAATGAAGATTTGAATCCTAAGTAGTACACATGCAGTTCCTTTGGACAGCAGGGGGAGAAACATTTTACAGATAAATTAAAGAAAGGCAAATTTTATACAAGAAAAAAAAAAACTCTGTACAAGGCCTTCACTTCGCCGTCATCATTTGTACAAATTCTGGAAAGAGAAGACAAAACCAAGGTTACGTTTCAACTACAACGAAAATGCCAGAGTAGCTGATATTAACAATTAAGATTCCCTTTGCATTTCGCTGTTCTTCATTAACAGAAAAAAAATTATTCTGCCACCCCATACTATTTGTGTCGCCAACATCTACAAACGACATTTCTTCAGCAAACAATGTCAGTGATCAATACTGAAGTCAAACAGAACTGACTGGGCCAATGGCTAAATGAGTAAAGCGATAGACACGCCCAAGCTGCAAAACAAATAAAATCACGTTTATACGCATTAAAAGATTTGTGTACCTTCGTAGTTGACTTGACCATCTCCATCGATGTCTGCTTCCCTGATCATTTCGTCAACTTCTTCGTCCGTCAGCTTTTCCCCCAGATTTGTCATCACGTGACGCAACTCGGCAGCACTGATGTAGCCATTCCCATCCTGGGACAAAAACACATCTGATTATGGTCTTCAGCCACTGTGACAACCATGCCACTAGCAGCGAGTCAAACTGTAGATTACAGCTTTCCTCCTCTGAGCAGTTACCTTGTCAAAGACACGGAATGCTTCTCTGATCTCCTCCTCACTGTCTGTGTCCTTCATTTTCCTTGCCATCATGGTCAGGAACTCAGGGAAATCTATTGTGCCATTACCTAGAGGAAGACAACGAGGAACCAGCTTAACTTGCATCTCAGTTAATGCAATCACTCACAAAACACGCAAACACAGCCCTGGAATCTCACCATCTGCATCAACCTCGTTTATCATGTCCTGTAACTCAGCTTCTGTTGGGTTCTGGCCAAGGGATCTCATAACTGTGCCCAGCTCTTTTGTGGTGATGGTTCCATCACCATCCTTGTCAAATAGCGAAAAAGCCTCTTTGAATTCTGCAAGAGGAAACGGGAGAGCAAAGTAAAATTGAGAAACCGTTAACGGTCAATGTTCACAGCAAGGAAAGAACACAACCCATGGCTACTTCGAGACCATTTGCTGCAAAAATACCTCATAATCCAAATGCATATAGTTAAGGTAAAGTTTTATAGTTGTTGCCCCCAAATTCTCATGTCATGAGGAAGTAATTTAAGCACTGCACTTCTCTTGAGTGGATGCATCAAAAGGGACAACCTGCATTTAATCAAACGAAATCCATCCAGCCACATAAAATGCAGGAGACTATACAGATCTGAATGAATTAGCAAGGCAGGCAACACTAGTTAAAACACTCTGCCATAAAATTAACTCTTGAAATCAAACCAGAAGTTTGGTGATGGCTGACCCAGAGAAATTCTAAAGCGATCCAGGGTTGGTACTGGTTTAAAATGATCCAGGTAAGGCCCTCTTCACACTTGAGGCTCTGGCACAACTCCATTATGCCTTGGTTTCAATGATTCATATCAATTTGATCCTCATGTAGAGCCCCACCTTAAAGCTGCTAATGGAGCAGCATGGGGAATGGTCACAAAACAAGGAGCTGAAACCAATGTGGCCTGCCACCAGGACAAACCTAGATCACCCTAGCAGCAAGTTACAACATAACCGTTGCCATGACACTGACGCTTCAACATGCAGTCACCTATGACAAACAGAAGCCATGACTGATGCTTAGCCTTAGTTCCAGAAGTAAAAAGACCATTGACAACCACATAAAAACCAAGGTGGAAAAGCAAGCAGGTACGCAGAACCATTTTGTTACCCGAATACATTTTCTAATGCAGCTCATGCTAAAACCAGTAAATGAGGGGTTTATGGCCAAATCAAGTAACAAAACTCTTACTGATCTGCTCCAAGTGTCTGAATCATAACTTAGCACTTAGATTACAGTATTATACACTCCCATCCCTGAAGCCTAGTTTTCCCCCCCAAATCATGTATACATACACACGTATTAGGCGCAATGAATCATTACTGTTGCCATCTGCAAGGCAATTAAAGCAGGCTTCATATTAAACAAAAGCCAAAACATTCTGGTCTTGGCTTGATATCTATGCCACCGACTCATTTAGATTTTAAGTAGCAAGCATTTAGAGACTAGAGACAGCCTACATTCATTTAATGGGAGGTCTATTACCATGGAGACTACTTGACATCAGCTGGCCTGACAATTTTGTCACCAATTACAGGACTAACCAATTTAGGAGCAAGTAATCGAATTAGAACCAAAACAGAAACGGACACCTGACCTTTTACCCCTCCCAACCTTACATTTTGACAACTGCCTCACCCAACGCAATCCAAACATACATTCCCAATGTCTCTGGCAGTGGCAGCCTCAACATAATGACATCCCTCAGAAAGAGAATTCTGAAAATGAAAGTCTGGGTAAATACCGCCACGGAAGTTCAGGTCATTGGTTTAATTTGAGCTTTTTAAAATGTTAATGTTAGTTTCCTCAAGGAAGCATTTTTTAAGCAATTCATAATTATAATCAAGACTAAAATAAAAAGTAACTCTCCAAAATATAGCCAAGTCTCATACAATTTACTTAAAAAAAATAAAAAATTGGTCAGAGGAAAAACATGAAAAACATTAAACCCAGCATCCTTTATGCATTTGAACAACTACAGGAAATCAAGATTATCCACAAATTTCTCAGGAGGAACGAATAAAATTAAACCAAAAGGTGGCCAATATTTGAAACACAGGCAAATTCACAATGCACATTTATTTATATATTCTGCTGAAGTAAATTTTATATTCACAACGGCAACAACTATCCCCACAGATACAATACACTTAAGCCTGAATTGAATTCAATAGAATAGCTTTTCAGAATGACACTAGTTCCACATGTGATTAATGCACACAACCATTCCATAAATCAGATGTAGACACTCACATTGCTGGTTCCCAACATGCTTTGCAAGGAATAGGAACTTGTACTTTCCAAGAAGCAAGTCCTGTGCCCAGGTTTGTAACATTTTTTAAATGGAGAAGGGACATTATGGCAGCCTCATGGTGTTCCAGTGGCACTAGTTTAAATAGCAAACAAGGCCTTAAAAGGTAAAAAGGTCATCCATGGCAAGTGGCACTAGAAACCATGCCACATGTACTGAATAAAGGAAGAGAAAGAAAGTGTCCAGTCTTACCAGCAATCTGCTCTTCTGTCAGTTGATCAGCCTGCAAAGCAATAAAACCAGTCAAACTATAAAAGCAACAAATGCGGGCTAGATTTTCACCTAATCCTGGTCAAAGTTCGTGTATGGGGTGGCGTACACCTGCTTCCGTGAACTACTTGGCATAGCAGGGACATTTTCACTGCCTCCAAAGGTAAGTCAAACAATCATTATGAACTTCTGTGGACATCTGGAGGGAGGTCTCCTTGTCCATGAACAAATTAGAACATGCCGTATTGTTTTTCAGTTACCGGTGCTTTGCCTGCGCAAGCAAATCTAACATTTCAATTGTAGTCGACTGCGACATTTCTCTCCAAGTTCGTATTTTTAATTAGAATTGTGCATATGCATAGTAACAAAACACCTGTACATTCATTTGACTAATGCGAACGGCCCTTAGGATGAAATCATTCACGTGCCGACAGCTATATAAAAGCAATTGCATACTAGGATAAGGTCGAGTCAGGCAGTCGATTGTGTGGGGAAATAGTTTCGTACAGAAACTACATGAATCTGCTTGACAAATCGGCAATTCAATGATCTGAAGATGGTAAAATTACGAAGTTCCGTATTGCAGCATCAATGTTTCGAATAGATCACAAACAAGGTTTTTTGAGAGCAGCCAAGTCTTTTCCGGTTTTGATAGTCGACAATTTTTCGTTAATTAGGCAGCACAAGTTATTTTAAGCGTCGATAAAGGAATCTAGTAACTGTACACATAATTAATTCAGCTCAACGTGTTATTCAATTTCATCGAAGCGCCACAATTGTGACAGTAGAATGAAATTGTCTCCTGAATTTCACCACGGCGAGGCAACATTTACTTACAAGAAGTTAGGAACGCAACTACAGTTGTGAAGTTTACAGGAAGTTTCAAAGACACTTATCAGCACTTGGCACTGAGCCATCTCCAAGGCTTGTCCAGGTAAGTATAGCTAGGTTAAACCTTAAAACAATACTTTTAAGTATTACTATATAAAAACACAGCAGCGAAAACTGCAGCAACAGGCGTGGGTCGATTCAAGCAACTCATGTCAACCACATGTCACTCTATTTCGGTTAGTCACAAAACCTGGATAAATTCGTAGGTTCGCAAAGTAACTGTCATAAGCGTGATTGAACTAATGCTTCGCTAACTTGAAAGAAAACTACGAAATGAAAATTGTATTAAATTCTTACGTCATCCTATTTTGTAGAGAAACCTTTTAAAGACCCGGTTGTGGAACAACCGTGTATTTAAAAGATTTCTCTAAAAAAATAGCATGCAAGACAATAAGGACATTGACTAAACTAAGGGAGACCGATTATAAGAAAACTAGTTAATAACACTCACCATTTTATGATTCCAATTGGCTCTCTAGCTCCACAACAACTACACTCCTTAGCTCGCTCAGTACTGGATGATAGCAGACCGAGTCCGACCCACCTTTAACGGTTGTTCATAAACTCCTCCCCGTTTTGTATCCTTCCGCCTGCCTCTCGTCTTCTCACTTATTGAATAGGTCGAAAAACGGTAAAATTCTGTAGTTAACTGTACATGTAAATGCATAGTTCAGTGAAATTATGATATAGCAATAAAACAATTATTAGTTTATGTAATAACAAACGGCAGTTGTAGATTTTTTTGGCACTAGCTAACTGCGGAGGTATAAATTGTGTAGATCTGTAATGGCGTAGTAGGACGGGATTGCAGTTTCTGATTGGTGCGTTGATACCCGCAATGCGTCACTCCTTTGGACATGCACGGTAGCGCTAGGCTGCTCATGTAAGGCCGGAGGCAATGCGATGAATGCGAAGAGTGATAGTGTCTTTCAGGGAGGATGATGTGTTAGTGAGGGCTAGAACCCATTCATTAATGCATCTGGACTAAAATTATTAATGCCCACTCACAGTTAAAGGTAACGGGTAATGCTGCAAATTTTTATTGCAGAACGAATCACCTAACCTGATTTTATGTTTGTATCAACTAAATTATCCTGTTAATACTTCCTCTTCAAATATGGATATATAATATGCTCCTCAACTCCTGTCAGACTAGTAATATTAAAGCACACACACACACACACACACACACACACACACACACACACACACACACACACACACACACACACACACACACACGTACACACTGTTATTGTTGTGAGAGAAGGCGCATAAACACAAAGGCTGCTGTTCAGGAAGTGCACACAATTCTTTTTGCGACTGGCATAACACTGTCCGTAGTCACTATCTCTCTCTCAGTTACACACACTATGCCAAATGGAGCCTTTTGTTACACAAAAACCTAATTTACCACTAGTGTACAGTTGGTTCATGCACTGGACATTACGTGAGGCAGAGTTCAGTTCTAGAAAATATAATGTCCATAAACAAAGCATCATGATTTATCTGTTAATAGTCAGTTGCTTCTTATGAGGTATTTAAGGAAAATTTGCTTAATGTAGTTTCCTTGTCTCATTGTCTCATTGTCACAAATCTCCGTGTCCGGCATTTCACTCTGTCCCTTTAAATTTTTTTTATTTGTGTTCTTCGTTGTGAGCCATACAATCAGAAGAAACAGATTCCAGGTCTGGATTCTTCCAATAAGTTACTTGCCTCTCTTGAACAAGGACCAATTCTGTACCCTGCAGGAAAAATAATTACATCTAGTGACTTGAGTCAGTCTGACAACAAAAACACCACTGGTCTGTGATAGGTGTGGATCCATGTGACAAATTCCGTTCATGGCGTTTGTCAAGCTATCTGGTGGCCACTCCGGGCTGCTTCTCTATGCCTGGCTAATTTGCCTTGCCTCCATCGGCCACCTGTTTCTCTCACCGGCCCCGTGGAAACCGTAGGGGGGAGAATATTGAGAACCACCAGTGCATGGTGTATTTAGGTCAAGCGTGTAACAGCATCTCTGCGCCACTCACAATGCCACAGGTCTCTGTGACACATTGAATTCATTTCACTTGTAGCTGCTTTGGGCCTGGGTCTGCAAACTGATCCAGCAGCATCTACATACTGTTGTCCTGTTGCCAGCTTTGTAAGACTATCGCTAAAAGTTACAAATGCCACACAGATATTCTCCACTGTACTGTTTATTTTTTGTAAGTTGTTCTTATCGTCTGTCCAAAATAAGGAAAAGGTTTCTATAATCGGTTAGGGTTTCAAAAGGTAAATCAGTTTTAGGATGCAAATTATTTAATGATTAGTTTTTTATTAAACATAATTAGTTGCATGCAAAATGTTTAAAATGCAAATTGTCTGATAAATTGGTGTTTTCTAGTGCTTATTTGGCATTTTGACTGTAGGATGAAGGAATGAAGGAAAGATGCTACAGAAATAGACCCGGGCAAGGAGGGCGTGGCTATTCTTTATCCCAGTATGCAGTCAATAATTCAGTTTTATTGCTTGTCTTCAGATGAAGTCAGTGGTTTTGTGCCGCCTGTCCATAGTACAATCAGTGAAGAATGTGTGCCTGTGTATTTGTGTTCCTGACCAATACCTGTGCAGTGCAGCCTTTTGCTCCCTATTCTGCAGCAATAAATGTTATTCACACAGCCATGGTAGGAACCCAAACAGTGAATGCCCTCTCTTTTAATGGAGTGAGATGAGCCCAACAGGTTGAGGAATATCTTCAGATACCAAGGTTGGTATTGTATTAACAGATAATCCCCTATGCAGAGGCATGACCTTTGCACGTGTGACTCATCTGCCCGAGTCTGCCTCTTTTCATTTTAATAAAGGAATGCCTTGCCTTTCCTCTCGTTGGTTGTGCCTTTACCCATCTCATGACTTGCCACAGAGAAATCAAACACTGTGTTTCGCCTGTGCTCTTGGTCTTATTGTGTCACTGTCCCAATTCATGCTGCACAAATAGCTGTTCTGAGTTGCAGCAGGCCCTGTTTCAGAACAAGCTGACTCTGAACAGATCAAGTGGGTGTTCATGAGAAGTGGTTGGCCATGTGCCTCGGGTTGAGTCTGGTCAGCAGACTGCTGAGCTCCAACAGAGATGGGGGAGAGCATGTATGACACTGTTTTTTGTCTCTTAAACGGCCCAGTCCTAATGAGAGGAATAACAACATCTCCAACACGCTCCTTCCAAGGGAGTGGCTCAAGAATTCTCAGTCAAGCATTTCTTATCACCCTTCGAATCTGCTAGCCAACCTCCTACCCCTGGTGCTTCACTTATCAGTGATGTGTGCCTTTCCCAGACGTGCGTGCCCGTCACTACTCGTAAGTGGGTGAACAAACAAGCTTTGTTTCTTAGGTGATTAAGCGATCCGGAAATACCAAACTGTACCGGTCCTGGTGGTCCGTTCGTACGAGTCTGCAAACAATTAAATGTGGATAAGTTCGAGCAAAAGTGCAGGGAAATAAATTCTCTTCACTGAGCTGACTTGCAGGAATCAGGCCTGTAAAGTAGCCCGCTGTTTACTCAGCAAGTAAAGGCGGCTGTTTATTACACGACTCTGAGTGAGTTGAGCTGACCTTTAGCCAGTGCTTTCAACAGTGTACCATTGCTCTCCATGGCCCTATGCGCTGTTTTACTGGGACAAAAAGTTCAGAGAGGGAGGCTACACATGTCTGCACCTTTACTCATTGCATTTTACTCATGGGCTTTACGAATGAGTTTGGCTGGGGGCTAAAATGAATGAGTCATTTATCATATTGCTACGGTGTATGAAATTTCATGTTTCAAGTGTGTTATTCTGATAAGTATGGTTTGAGTTGAGTCTGAAAAAATTGTACATTTGCTGTGAACAAAAATGTCACGGTGTAGTGGTTTCAGTGAACGTGGTATAAATTGCCACATGTTTGGCACCATCTCTCTATAATAAGTAAAGTGATATAAAAAGTCAAAATTTTGTAGTCTCTACCACCACCTAACTGGCGCCTGTCAGTTTTAAAGTAGAAATGGCCGTTACACTGTGTTTAAACTGGGCGGGGTTCAGAACAGTGACAGGACATAGTAGCGTTGAAAAACTAAATTCTATACACCGAACGTGTGATGTTGATGCTTCCCCCCGTGAAACAAATAAAACAGCAACATTTCCTGAACGTTATTATTCGTATTTTCTATTTTTTATTTAATGCAAAGCCACTTGATGCGCCACGTTTCTTCAGTGAAAGCAGAACCGTAGCATTACACTTAGGCTACAGTTCTGAGTCTTCTCAGCGTATAAAGATATTGCACAAAATAGATAACGTTTTTCGTGTGGCTATGAGTTACTGTGTGGTTTGAAGACGTATAACTTATTTTCTACCAAATTGGTTTATATATACACACATTTATATGTATAGCTATTTCTCTTTGCAGTATTAGTCTGTTAAAGCTCTGATTGTAATGTATAGAGGTCTAAGCGCCTCAGGCTGGATACATTCGTCGGTGTGGCTGTTATTACAACACAGTTAGCTCTTAATATTTCATGGGGTTCATTGCAGTGTCTATTGACAACGTGGCAATAAGGCTATTGGCTTCCTTCGATCCTTTGACATTATTAATTTGTGAAGGCCTTCGATATGTTGGATGTGTACGTTTCTACTGCCTCTGAGAGAGGATGTTACAGTGCTGCCGCTCTTCACCTTTACTGGTGTTTATTGCAAGGATATTGTCCTGTCTGATTAGCAACCCCACAAAGTGCCCTGACATTGTTGATTAATATCCATTGGGGTCATACAAAATTAGTGAAAGTATATTTTTCAAACTGTGCTGTGACTCTGAATTAATCTCTCTATCAGCATGGTGCCATGCTATCTACTAAATATTAAGGCCTAGCATTATGTATATTACCCAATATATGCATCCTGTGGAGCACTGGATGATAAATACAATTTCACCCTCTTTATGTTTATGGAAATATCCATTTGAAAATGGTAAAGAATACTGTAATGAATTAAATTGCATAGATAGATTGATGTTGTTTCTGATCTGCATCAAACAGGGTCAAACCCCTGGTGACCGTGCAGATGTTCATCTGATTTCCGACTCCAGCCTGGCTCTAGGTGATTAGTGTACAGTGTGCTACTGCGGCACCAATCTGGCTATGCTAGAATGCTAGAATATTTCCACAGGATTTATTTGTCCTCATCTGGATTTTGCGCATCTGGATTGTTTATGGGAGGTTCCTGCAGTGATGCAAAGAGGGCAAGGAGGTCTTGTAAGGATACCGTGGACTGTAATTGGATAACAATAAGGGGTCTTCTGCATGTCGAACGACCCCCCGCCACCAATTCTTTTTTTCTTATGAACTTTCTGTTCTTCATCATCTGCAAGGCTTCTGAAGGCTTGTCACCTATCAAATGGGAATTTTGAAGGTGAACGTGGATGCGACTGATTGGGAACCCCCAGTAAGAAGGGGCCACAGTTTTTTTTTAGCCCTAGATTTTTTGAAGCATAGAACCCCTAAAGCCCCAAGCTGGACAAGCTGGACAAGCTGGATATGTTGACAACCCTTGAGTTTCCTACTGATGGTTGTTAGATCAGCTCAGCTGTGACTCGCTCTCACTCACTCACTCACTCACTCACTCACTCACTCACTCACTCACTCACTCACTCACTCACTCACTCACTCACTCA
>JAOVYW010000054.1:4355493-4366351 GCA_025775045.1 Hiodon tergisus | reverse complement strand
TTCATATTTAGACTTCAGAAGAGAAGTCCTTGTAAAACCTGATACAGACTCATGCGCTGTAACCATCCTTTACAGACGGTAAGAGTTTTTTTTATAAAGCCATCATACGGAACTACAGCCCCCAAGGGCCTCAGAGGCTTTCAATTAAATTAACTGTGGCTTAACTATAGGTGCTGTTGGTACTGTAACTGTCGGAGAAACAAAGCTGCCCCAAGGTGTCCTCAATGTGGAGTTACATTTTACGCCAATTTCAACTGGTGGGTGAAGTCAAGGCAGAAGTAGAATTTGAGGATCGGACGGTTCCAAGCCTTGCAATAAACGTTGCAATAAAGTCCGCCCATCCTACCCATCAGTCCTGCAGGGCATAGAAAAACGGATGTACTAAAAACAACCATGAAAAATACTACAAATTTACCACCCATGAGCAGTTTCAAAATTGACCACTCCATAATATCTCCCAACCTTTTTGACCATGCACCCGAAGCTACCTCCTAAACGCTCCAAAACGCGCAGAAAAGATGTGCGGATAGGATCACGGTTTCTGCCACAGTCTTGAATGTCTCCTGGTCTACAGTGGCATGTCCTAAAATATCTAGGTCTCCATGAGAATCATCACAAAAGGTGGTGAGAAGCACTGCACAGTTATGGCAAAGACATTGCCACAAGCAGGGAGGGAAACATACTCTGGTCTTTAATCCGAACGCCTTCGGTGAACGGCATCTCCTGTCCAGTTATACTGAATCCACCCTCCTGAGGGACACATTTTCGCCATGCGATGTAAATACCAAGCAACCAGCATAGAGGATGGTGTGGACTCAAAGCCTAGATGAGATACTATGGTTGGTACCTGCTCTTACCTTTAACCTGAGCTACTCAGGGAATTTGGACTGGGTGACCTGTGGGCACTTGCTTGCTGCGTGTGCTTTTTGGACCAGATAATCAGTATCAGGAATGGTACTTTGGGTCAAGAGACATAGAAAATCCCTGTAAATGTAATTTAGCAGGTTCTGTTGTAGCCGTCCAAATTCTTGATTACTTTACTGGATTAGTAGCACTTATATGTCTGAACGGAAGTCAGTCAGGAAACAAAGCTAAATAAAGAAGTCATTCTGCATGGTTATGTCCATGTGGTAGGCAACAGGTCTTCAGAACGTCAACATCTGCCAGCACGCTGCTCTCTGTGGGTTTACCTGTGTATTGGTCAGCCTGGGGAAACTTGGAGACCGAGTTCTGCAAGGCGGCCAGTTTGGACTTCATGATCCGAAGGCCTTCAGTGAATCTCATCTCCTGCCCCTTCAGAAACTTCTCCATCTGGCGAAGCAACCCCACAACCTGGTGTTTGTCCATGCAGCTCTGCTCAATGAATCAAAACATGAATATAGAAATGAATAAACAAAAATATTCATACTGTCTGAACTTATCTACAACTCAAGTAGAAGTAGTTTACGGTTAAAAAAAACTAACCCAAAATCATTTCAGTTATTATTTACTCAGTATTGGTAGATATTGTTTACCTTGCATGGCTATAGATAGATAGAGATAGATAGATAGATAATTAGATAGGTACTGTATTCATCCCCATGGGGAAATTACGTGAAGGATATGAAGGATAATGTGATCCTGTATTTCATGCAACTTCATGAGAAGTTTTGTAATAACATTATGGCATTTTGCCGTGATGCCCACTTGTATTTTTTCTCTCCTTTCTCCCCCAGCACACATATCCAAGATTAAGATTGAGTCAATGACACAGCCCAATGACTCTTCCCCCGGGCTACGGGTCCAAAGCCCTGCTCTGCACACACGTCCCGTGTGACCTCGTGGAGGCGTCACGTTCAGATCTGCTCCAAGCTGCACACGTGCGGCCTCGCCTGGCCTTCTTCCCTTCCCCTGCCATCAAAGCTGAAGGTGCAGCAACCGGGGGGGGGGGGGTTCTGTTCTGCAGATGCCTGCAGGATCCTGCTCCAAAGAGCCGGTCTCCTGTATATTTTGGATGGCAGGACCCGAGGCGCCGTCAGAGAAAAGTCCTGAGAAGTGGGCCTTTGTGCTCAGAGTAGCTAGTTGGCTATTTTTAAAATGAAAGGTTACCAAGTAAGGGTGAAAAAACCTGTCCGGACTGGTAGATCGTGTAGGCAGGGGCGGAAATACTATCAAATTATTGAAACGCTTTGGTCGCTGGTTGTTTGTTGGTCTTGCTTAAATATTACTTTTGAAACTATGACTATAGACGAAAACATTGAAAATCAAAAGAGAATATTAATAGAGACAATGTTTGAACTGTGGGTTGTACTCCGAGTTGCTGGAAAATGGTGTCAATCAACAATAGTCTACTCAAATCCAGATGGTAGTTTTACGGTCTTCCCTTGGATTCCAAAACATATCAGACACTGACTGCTTCTTTCACATAAACTTTCAACGGATAAATGACTCCCCAAAATAGACCTACTGTCTGAAACAAAGGGAACCCCTGGCGTTCCAGGTAAGAACAGGCAAAATATAACAGTTAAGTCCTTCCTGAAAGACGATGAAGAGGAAGGTGTGACCGATTAAAAAATAATATATTGTTAGTTTGTTGCATACAATTTACTGAGTGACATCCAGCAATTTATAAACCATGACACTGTCCCAGTCGAATAGTACTGATACATTTTTTTTAACACTTTGATCGATAAGTTCACATAAATGTGAAATAATTTCTCAGACCTTGTTTTTAGGCCCCTTGTCTGCATTATTTGAAATTACTAAATTACTGTTAAAGTGGTTTTTGGAAACTTTTTATTTTGCATTCTTCGAGCTATCCAGGTTTCTTTGTGAGAACGACAGAGACATCTGGGTCTGTACCTTGTTAAAGGAGATATGCATTTTCTTACAGTGTGAAACCTCTGCGGTGCCTTGACACCCCCCCCCAGCTCTAAATGTGTTCTCTTTGTGGCTTAAGCCTCATACCTTCATTAGGCGGAAAGGAAATTGTTTTCTGACGTGAATCGTTCAGAAAAGAAGTAAGGAATTTGGCGTAGTTAGTTTTTTTCCCCTCACGTTGACTAATTACTAAGTACAGCTTAATCAGGAGATCGTGAGAAAGAAATCATTCAACATTACACAACTGCAAGGCTTATTTCCTTCCTAAAATCCAAAACATAGGTAATACACATACGCACACGCACAACACTTTAATATAAACATTCCAAAATGTCTTTGTTATAAGAAAACAAGAAGAAGCTTTTTGTTATGAGGAAGGCAATAAATAAAACAAATCAAATTGTTATTTTTTTAAGTAAATAAATTAAGTGCATCTCTTCTGGGTAATTAAGGCAAAGTAGTTACAAACCTGCGCGCCCCCGCAGCAGTGATCAATCGCTGTCAAACACAGAAGCAGCAAACAGCCGCACTGTACTCCTGGCATCGTCCTTGCACGTTCGTTGGAGTTCGTGAACCTGAACAATGTTTTTACACTAAAGGGAAAATGGTCAGGCTCAGTTTAAAAATATCACTCAGAGTGTCTGCACTGCAAATGTGCAATCAGTACTTCAGCGGTCTGCACCGGGATCCAAGGCGGAGGAGATGCTGGTTCGTGTAGTGTGCGGCTCAGCAAACAGCTGGGATGCGGTCTTGTGTCCGTGCGCTCCGGGAGCCAGGAAGAACGTCAGGGCTGATACCTAACGCCCCGCGAGCAATGGATGCAATAATCCCTCCCACCAACACTCCAACACAGCTGTAAATTCCGGCGTTTCTTCTTCTTTTACTCGCAAAGTCGCCATAGCCCGACTGTAAACCATCATCTGGAAGTTCATGGAGCAGAACCGCACTAACTTACCATATGTGCGACCCACATCGGTCTGTCCCAGTTTCGGGGGAAGTGAAAATATTCTGCAGTTATCGAGCCTTACTCAAAAGCAGTGCGTAAAATTGGTCCCAGAAGCCGTTCCGCCTGTTTTCCCTTGAAACGGATAATGCGATAAGGGTTCATTTGGCCTCGAGGAAATAAACTGCTATATTGCAGACTAAATAAAAAAATCTAAAGGGAAAATACTGGTTTGAAGATGAACGCTGCGGTGATATTAGTTTTTAGGGTGGTAAATAGTGTGCCTTGTGTTTGTCTAGCCTTATGACCTATTTGTTAACCCATTCCAATGACTTACTTCTCTTCCCGACCGGCGTTGATCAGATCTTATTTTTAAACGGACCTGTTTATGCGCCATTGGCTGAAAAAAGTGTCGTAGGTCCCATTAACTTTCTTAATGCGTTATGTCTGCTTCGAATAATAACGCGTGTTATCATGACCGAACCGGTTACACGTGACAAAGTCAGTAAAATAAATAAATATGCTATTTAAACGAATACAGTAATTTTTCCACCCAGTTCTAGTTTTGCAAGGATCTAGAATATCCAAACCCATCTACAACTTATACTTACAACATGGATGATTGCGTAAAAGATTTCCGAGGTTTTACAATATTGACGGATTGGATTAAACATTTCAGATCAATCTAAAATATTATACATTTGGATGCAGTTCAAATATTAGAGCACAGTTATGGTCCATTGTAGCGCACCTTGGTTTGTTGTTGCCATATTCTTAAATTGCTGATAAAATGTGACCTACTCATTATGAAACGTTTGGAGCTTTTTCTTTGCAGCTATCTGGAAACTAATTAATAGGAGGCCAGACTAGACATCCTACACAGGACTTAATATCAAGACCCATCAATAATGAGTGCAGAACCAATAACAGTGTGGAATACCGGTGAATGTAGACCTCCAGTTGTTTTACAACGACAGAAACGTTATAAAACTGAAAAATTACACTTCCTACGACCAGCCTCTCTGCAGGTCAACAGAACAGACACTAAGGGTGACCCCACAGAATGGATGGCAACATTTGAAAATGTGAAATTTTGAAATGTGGGGTTTGCCTTTTTACTCTGGTGCGTTTGGAATTCACAAACACATGACTCGTTGATTAGTAGTTTTAATTTTAAACCACAGGTTAAAAGAGTAAAATTGATGACACAATTTGTAATTGTTTTTGGCATCATCTTGCGTTTAAACTGCACAAAGCATCTTGGCTGCTATCAGGATAAAGCCAGGCCCAGCTCCATGGATAACAACGGCACACTCTGTAAAACTTTGCTCTGGGCGACCATCCCACAAAAACAGCCAAAACGGTTTCTGCCTTCATTAATCTAAGGTTTTGTGACATATCCCTTATTTTAAGTATTCAAACTGCATCTACTGTATACATACATGTGACGTTCACATACTCTCATCACACCTACATTTTGAAAAATAAAATTGTCTTTTAAGTATGCAACTACTCATGAATTATTTTTTGGACAGGGAGTGTTCGAAAACTGAATGACAGGAATTACGACATCTGCAAGACCGCTATTCGAACAAGATCCCGAAAAACTTAAACGTCGTTTATTTTAATATAAGTATACCTGGTATTATTTTACCCGATTACCATTTAGTGCCTTTCGCGATTCACCTCCTGACAACAATAATTACAAACAAGCCTAGCTGTTTAATTCCAGATAACTCTCGTCGTTTGCAGAAAAACATAACGTTAGTTAGCGGTATCAGTGCGTACGACATCGCACCCTTCCTAGAACTCCGAACAACACAAATATTAAGTTTTATCGACGGTAGCCTAGATACACCACAAACCGAGGCATATTTATTAAAAAAGCAGGAGTTCAAGCGCGAATGAAAAGTCAGTTCGGCTGGGAACGAATTATACCCGCCTATGATGGTCCGGGAGGGTGTTTAAGTCCCGCCTTTCTGTCTGCTGTATTTCATTGGTGAGTTTTCTTTTCAGTCTTTCAAACTTAACTATAGGACTGCTTTGATCCTTGCGCGTCTTTTAAACCAATAAGATTCGCTAGCAATGTAATATTTACATAAATTAAATATTTTTGTCCAATAGTTAGCCTTGTTGACCGTCGACGGTAGGAAGTTAAACGGATCTCATAGGTCCAATACTTCAAGTGGAAGAACACGAAAGCCGCCCTTTGGTTTATCACAGCCATTTTGAGAACGCGTTGCGGGCGCCATGTTTTGTGAAGGATTAGAAACCAACGAAAATTATAACATTTCTGTTTGTTTCACCCTCCGTCTCCAATATTTCACCAAGAAAATAATCAACCGACGGGACATTAGCAAAGCGGGGGTATCAAAACTGTGTTTACAGTTTAAAACATTGATATGAGACTGGATAAAGTCTGTGTTTACTGTCTCACAGTAAAGACTGTAACCGTGAGTTTTTTAAACTAATGCAATCCTTCATCATCTCTCACAATCCAACGTCTCCTTTGAGTGGCTGAATGCAACTCACTGTTGTTTCGGGAGAAGGGCAGTTTCGTTTCCAACCATCATGGCTAACGCGAGCCTTTTCTCCAACCCCCCAAACCCCGTTGTTGACAAAAACATGACAGACTCTGAACTTGCAGGGGACGAAAGGTCGAGTAACATTCTTATCTAAACGTTCTTCTGTGAAGATTAATTTGTGCGTCAAGAGTAAATGTTTGTTATTCTCTTCGGGAGGGGGGCTCGGTGTGAAGAGTATCTTGTTGCTGTGAATTCCTGGATTTTGGTCAGGCCTTTAGTAAGCTAGCTAGCTCCCTCTTGCATGTTTTTACCGATAGGTAGCTGGAGTTATCATACCGCATTTTCGAACCATAAACGCAACGGGTAGTTACTAAGCTGTGTATTCCAACGAGAATAGGTTGGTCGATCAGTCGTGTAATTTACGCAGACGTTTGGCTCCGTTACTGTAACGGGTTTTTTTTTTTTTTTTTTTTTTAAATGGTACGACAGGAAGGACCGGACGACCATTTTGAAAATGTGTTCTGTGCGGTTTCTTATTGCCATTTCTAAATATGTAAATGAAGGTGACGTATGACAGCATCCCCGCATTCGTGTGCGCTACCCGCCACCCCCTTGCCAGTACTTTATAAACGCCACTGGTCGGGACTACCCTCATTCTGTTCAACGTCACCCAGTTGGAAACTTTGCGGTGTTCCGTGAATTACAAGTTTGACCTTCTGTGTTCCCGTTCCCGATTCTGTCCTCTTTGACCATCTGACGTTTTTATTATCAGTAATACGCGATTATACATGCCTGGCGTCACCACCAGCAAAGGTCTTTGATACATTTTTGGTTTTAAATGTGAATTTCAGTATATTTAAAACCAAAATAAATGTGTCTACGAGTAGCTAGTTATTGGGGATAGAAAGTTAGAAATGGTACATCCTATCACGAGTTTAACAGGGTTAGATTTCCCAGGGAAAAAGTTAGGTCAGTATGTTATTACAAAAATCTCAATCCCTTATTTCACTGCTGTTAACAAAACTGGATTTATAATATTTTAAAAGAGAGCTTTAACTGGAAACGTGCCGCATTTTAAGAATGCTCTCGGCACACACAACCCTATTATTTTTTATATATATAACTACCTTCTTGCTGAGAGACCGTTTAGCAATCGAGGACATTGACGTTGTCGAGTGTCTGAGGAGCATTTGGAAACATTATAATCCTATATCTTGTATGATGTAGGTATTGTGCCTTAGTGCATTCTTTATAGCTGTAGTATCTCCATAATGTCTTTAAGAAAGTAGTAGTTGCTTACCTAAAAGCAGACTTATAAATTTTTGGTTATATGAGTCTGAAATACATTTAAGGGCAGGCAAGTCCAAACCAAATTAATAAAAAAAAAAAATTCAGACCACACTGGTAGAATTGGGCGCGGTAAAGCAGAGTCGCGACAATCGGAACCCAAACGCAGCTTGTTAAAACCGACACCTGCCTGTCTTGTATGTCTGAGCAAGACGCTTAATTAAGGAAACGGGAAGAATTCAATGGCAATCAGAAACTTTAAGACCATTTTAAGCTTACGTTTAGGAGAATAACCGGTTGTGTCACAGGCCAAAGAAAAGGTTCCTCCAGGACTGGGTGAGGGTTAGGCTGCTTTCCGTGACCTTTTTTTCCGGGTTAGCTGGTTAACAGTAGGCCGTTCTCTAATCTGAGCTGTAGAAGATGTTGAACCGTGGTGGAACGCTTGGCTGACTGAGAAAACTTATGTGGAGCCAAGAGGAGCAACTCGCTCGCGTATCGTATTGTGTTGTCCTTTTTTTTTTTTTTTTTTTTGTAATGGGCGAGTGTCCCTTCTAGTTTTGTCTGGATTCTCCCTAAATGAATATGCTGAGAACTGGAACATGCTTTGTTTATGTCTCTGCTGCATAAGACTTTCTTATGGTCAGTGCACTGAGATTGGACAGCTTTTGCTGTCAAGAATAAGGTGAATGTTGGCCAGGGTGGCTGCGTTGTCCCGGGAAGTGGAATTTGTTTCGCGCTCTTGCAGAGTTCTTCCAAAAACCTCTGTTTTTGCAACAGGAGCTTCTCATTAATCACGCAATCCAGAGGCTCGGTGAAGGGTTAATTTATTTTGCTGGATAAGTCATTTTGCACGTTGTCACCTCCCTTCCGACCGTGGTTGAATATATACCGCTAAATATGCACATCATAAAAAAAGACGGGCGATATACAGCCTACGTCTCGTCTCTCTCCACTTTGAGCACATGGATGATCTGTGATCCTGTCTGGATGTCCTTGGCAACTTGCCAGGACGAGCTGTTCCTGGCAGCTGCTAATTGTGCCAGGGGTCCACAGAGGCCTCGTGCGCGGGATCTCAGAACGAAGCCCTTGTGCCCCAGGAATACGTACACAATTACACCCTTTAGTGCACCAAGGGTGCATCCCAATTAAAGTAACGGCAGAAGCTGATGGGGATAAGAATTGGATCCGGTGGATTATGTGTTTGTAAATTTCCGTATTTCACCGAAATACCGTGTCTAGCGGGCTCTCTGTTTAGAGTTAGGTATAGTTAGGTTAGAGTCGATATTCCCTCACCGACCCAGTTATATTCCCTTTTGCATTGCATTTGAAACTTGAGTACATAAACACATATATAAATACATACATATATATATATATATATATATACATACAGATTCCCCTAAACCTTGTTTAAAAAAACAAAACATATATCCCGCTTTCTGATTGGGTTTGGTGGATTTCAGGAGTTTGGTTCCAATATAAGTTAATATCGAGGAGTTGATGAAGGCCCTTCCCGTTCACTACCCTTCATGAGTTCTCTAACTGTGTTCTTATAAAGCTATTGGTTCAACACCAGGAGGGCAGATTTCACCTGCAGTGTAGGTTCAATCCCAGGCCAGTTAATGAACTTTCTGTTTCTCTACATATATACTGTTTACCCTCAACCCAACATTGCATTACAGTATGACCTTTGGGAGACTACCTGCTTCAGCTGTAGCGTGTTTTGTGTAAAGAACCAGGTTGAATTTCTGTGACCTGTTTAGTCTCAATCAAATCTCCCATGGCTTTGATGGGAATAACTTAAAACAGTCCCCACCATGAATAAGGTTTATATTGCTTTTAGTGGAGAGGTTTCTGTAAAGAGATACTTTAATATTTGCAGTATCCGACCAGTGAAAAGTTTTAATGGACAAGCGATTTTTTGTAGCAGTTTGTCCTTTAGAGAGGTTAGTTATTCAGTGTGACTGTAACACCTTCTCCTTTGCCTTGGCATTCTGATCTGCACATGCGTTAATATTAACACAGTCACACTTGTTAGAAATCTTTTCATGAATGCTGATGTGCGCATAGTAACATTTGTAGTTTGTTGCGGGGATCACAAAACAAACATTTACGTAGCCAGGATAGACGGAACCCTTTGATTATTTCGTTCAGTTATCTAAGCTGGAATGAACGAAATAGCTGACTACTCATCACGGAATCTATAATAGTATTTGAATTAAATAAAATTGGTAACCTTTACAATTGCTGTTGCAAAAAGAAATAAAAAATGATTATCTTGGAGTTTTTTGTTTTCCTTTGATCCTACTATTTGGCCTGGATCTTCATGAATACAAATTTAAATGTGAAGCGTTCTTAATTTAAGTGTCCAACAAGAAAGATCTTGGCTTTTGCAATAAACTTCCCGAGTAGGTTAGAACAGGACTGTGTTTTTCAATAGCATCAATGTTTGTCATCTCTCTCCCTGTTTACCTGGGTACGGGATGACGTTTTTTAACTTGAACTAGCTCGGTATTTATAGTTGTATTGTTGACGTGGTGAATCTTGAACGTGCTCATTTTAAAATTCTCGTTTCCAGGGAGGACGGTGAACTAGAGGATGGAGAGATTGACGACGAAGGGATTGGTATTGAAGATGAGAGGAAGGAAACGAAAGAAGCAAGTGAAGAGAAGGAGAAAGAGAAAGACGACAGAGCTCGGCGGCGCTCCAGAAAGAGATACAAGAAAGCCAGGGATAAGAGAAGGTTCAAGAAGAGGAGGCGGGACCGCCAGAAAGTAAGCTGTGATAGGTTAATACAAGGAGCCAATTGGTGTCTGATGATTAGCAGGAAGTGGGACCGATCGTTTCTTTCAGGACTGCAGGGTTCATACTTTACTTTATATTTGATCTACATTCCGTACATCCCTGATTTAAGAATATTAGGAAAAATGTTTTCATTAAAATGTATTAAAAGTGGTATTATCAGGAACAAGTGGCTGCTGGTTTTCAGACAATATAACCTGAAGTCTCCTGAGTGGCTCAGTCAGTAAAGACTTATTGATTATGATTCGCTGGTTCTCATTTGCCAGCTGTGACCCAGAGTCCCCAGTGATGACGTACAATTGGCTGCCTCGGGTAGAATGTTTTCCAGTCTGCATGGGACGCTCTGACTTCTGTCAGTGGCTAACTATTTTATTTTCTATTTAATTTTTAATGTACAGCTTGCGGTGTATGATACTGTGGTATAAAAATAAAGTTTATAATT
>JAOVYW010000054.1:4312202-4325144 GCA_025775045.1 Hiodon tergisus | reverse complement strand
TAATATTTGGATAACTTCCTGTTGTATTAAATAATACTCCACTTCTGTTTTAATTAACGTGAGGCAATGGTAAACTTATAAATTTATTGGCGTATCTAGCACTATTTAATACAATATTTAACGTGCATTTCAGATAAGATGTTTATTATTAATGCTGACCTCTTACACTGACCCAAGTCTTTTGTTTTAACAAAAATATTTAGCCTGGATGATTGCAAGACAATCGTATATTGCAAGATATTTGTATGCAGTGTTTATACCAAGTAACGGGCGAATTGATAATCTTATATATACTTTAGAATTCCGTATGAATACTCAAAGTCGAAAATGCCCCTGTTTGTATTTGAAGGTTCTTAATAAACAATACTTAAATTGTATGAATACAGTGTTGATATAACTGTTTAAAATATATATTTTATTTTTTTCCTCCTTTGAGGGGTTGTTCAACTAATCAGTTGTTTGGTGCGCTTTCTCCTGGGTCATGATCGCTATCCACATGACCAATCAAGTTAGATTTTCATATACCTAATTCTTCTCTCTTTGCATCACGCCAGTAAATACCACTGAACAGAGGTTGCTACGTTTGATTGGTGAAAAGGCTGAAAAAGTGATTTTCACAAACTGAAAATGTAAGCCACTTGTCATAGCTGGACCTGGTCAGTAATAAAAAAAAGAGGCAATTTCCTGTCTGTATGAATAGTGGGGGAGTATTCCTGTGAGCAGGCATTTACATTTTTCAACTGTCTTGCTGCAACCCAAGTTTGGTCTTTCTGACCTGTGAAAGGGAGTGTTTTATTAATGTTTTTTTTTGAGGTGGAGATGGCATTGGGGGGAATTTAATTTTTTGTCACCCCACATTAGAACATGAGTGAAAAGCTTTGAGACCACTCCACAATTATGCCAGGTTTTATAGGGTTTCTCGAGTTAACTTTATCTTGTTTTCACCCGTAACTCTTTTTCTATCTGTGGAGATGCATACCTGCTCTTGCTGGATTATCTTATATATTTTGGGTGGGATTCTCTCGCTTGTGGAATGTGATGTAAAAAAAAACCTGGTGGTGGTTTTCAGGGTTTATTATTTTCTGACATAATACCCAAACTTATTTGGTATTTTACTCAAAAGCATTTTGGGCTACCTTCACCTGCATTGTTGGCAGGCAACTCAATTTGAAAATGTGCTTCGCGATTTTATAATTTATGTCTGATATTTAAATATCCGAAATAGAATTTATGACGAAACTTAAAAAAGGCCGTCCTACATGCCCATTATGTTTTTTCCAAAGAATTTGATATTTTTGTTTATTATAATAATAGAATATAGAATACTAAAAAGGTGATTTGGTTGTTACCTTGACTGTTCTGAGCCAACTAAAGCCCCAGTTTATTACCCCATTTGTTAATTCAAGTTGCAGTCTTTGAAGCTTTATTGGCGAATGTCTTTTGTTTTGGGGTGTTTTAAGGGGAGTGAGCTGTATTTTATTAGGGTTTTTAAGGACCCTCTGAGCTAGCATTGGCTCTCTGGGTGTTGAATACAGCGCTGAATAAATGGTCTTGAATATTTTATTATATTTAAGTGGTTCTGGAAAAGTGACTTTTCCAGAACCACTTAAATATAATAAGTAATAAATATTTAAGTTATGAAGTTTTTAAAAAGTTACGAATGAAATTTAACACTTACTTATTACTTGCTTATTGCTCCATGCATTTTAATTAGGCATGGGAGATTCGTAGTTCTACCCGTCACAAATGTCTTGCCTTGCAGATTTATCTGTCCCAAGCCTGCACATATAGACATGACATTTGCCACAAAAAGCGTTTCCTTCCTTCCACCAGCACACTCCCGCTTTGATGTTTGTTGGCTTGAACTCAACTGGATACCTTTTTATTTATGATTCATTTCCTGTGGAGAGGCCAGGCTTCCTGTGACCCAGGTTTCTTCACTTGAATAGGGGGTTGGGCTCTTCTACTGTGACTGTGGTGTTTAATGGCCAGCCGCTGAGATGTGTGCTTTGGGCTGGAGAGAAAATCTTATGTGTATGATATGGAGCAATGTCCCTGATGGTCACTCTTTGATGGTCAGTCTGGAAGTGACCTTGAAGGGAATACTTGCGGTGGGCAGGGTTTGTCATGTGTTTGGTAAACAGGAGGGTTTTGGTTGCAATTGCTTTATTTAATTGTAATTATGTGTCTGGTTTCAGTCCTGATGGCGGTCAGCTCTCATTGCAGTCTAAATCAGGTTCAGTCCTGCTGCTGGTGACCACCTGTGCTGAATCCTGTCCATCTTAATTAACTGGTTGCAATCATGCTATTCATTAAAACTCGGGTCCCAGATTCATATTGCATTGCGTTTAAAAACAATTCAACCGTATTATTTTGTTTTTAATTTGAGACCCTTAACCATATTTGAAATGCATGTTGAATCAAGTCAGTTGGTTAATTAGTTGTTCAGGTTTAGTGACCAATTAACCTTGAGTATTAATGTTCATGTTAAATTCGGGGGAATAGATATATACAAAAAATAGTTTGAAATATTCAGAGTTCTCATTGAAGTTGAGTTGAAGTTGAATGAGTTGAAGTTTGGACAGTGACGGGTTGGAACACAAACTGTTTCTATCCTAGCTGACTAACAGTGATCATAGAAATCACTTGCTGAAATAATAACCAACCTCTCCAATGTTGTCTTCATATTCTGCACTGTTCATAGAAAAGCGGCCTTTATTAATTCATAATGGGAAGAATTTTAATTGGGCAGCAAATTTGTGTAAAGCTGGGATTGTTAACTCTGAGTCTTGAGAGCTATAGGGTCTGGTTTTTTTTATTCCACCTTGCCTGATAAGTAATTTAACCTATTGTTTGGATTTAAAATGATCTAATCCGGTGTAAATCTGATGCTAACGAGGGGTAGCTAAGAAACCCCACTTAGCACTATTTCTCTCGGGAACCGAGGTCGCCCACCCTTGCCGGTGAGGTTACGGTATTGGACCTGTAAACAGAAGGCTGCCCATTGTAAAATGTTAGGTTTGTAAATATTTAAAGTCGCTTCACAATGAATGATCACAAGGGGTTGTATTATTACGCTGTGTGTTTCTTTTCTGGGGTTGTCTCTGTGGTAATGCTCTGTCTGTCCTTCTCCGCAGGCTGTTCCTCTAAGTCGTTCAAACTGTACTCTCCAAAGGAGCCCCCGAACGGCAGCGCCTTTCCCCCCTTCCACCCAGGCACCATGCTGGACAGAGATGTGGGGTAGGTTCCCTGAAGTCCTCCTTTCTCCCTGTGGCCAAAACAAAACCTCCTAATGTTGGGGCTTGGGGCTTCTTTAGGGCTACTAAAGGGGCTTAGCACTAGCAGAATAAATGTGATCGTAGCCGTCTTTATGTTTTTTGCCCCCTAACAAGGGATCCCAGTGCAAAGAGAATTTGAATTGAATTGCACTTGACCTTGAACAGTGCAACCGCTGTATAACGGCGGTATTTCCTCCAAGACTGAAAGTCTTCGGAGTTGTTTAATCAATGTTTAGATATCAGCAAAAATTGCACGAAGCTTACATTTGTTGTTGGTGTGCCAACTTCTTCTATATTTTATTGATTTAATGTGCCTGTGGTTTAGGTTGTGCCTTTCATCTGCTCTGCTCAAGACGTATATTCAGGCGAGGTTAGACAGACCAGTCGCCTGCTCTTATTTAATTACTAAACAAGCCATGAGCTTTTCAAGTGTGTGTCCATTAGATGGCGCACTTCGGTCACGCAGCTTTGAGTTCCCGTCTAGCGGTGTGACGGGAGGCTTTTCTGTAGAGGGTTGTGTGCCATCTATTGAAATCAGGCGGGCACGCAGGTCGCGTGAAATGCATACTCGGATCTGTAGTTAGATACGGGTACTGATGAAGGGCCCGAACCTGCTGTCAACGGACATGTGACAGACGAGTGAGTGGGGGGGAATGCCATTTGAAAAGGTTTTAAGGAAGTATTGCCCATGGAAGGCGTGACTGGCCTAATCTCGCGACCGTGAAGGGCATCCTCCTGACTGTCATGTCCCTCTGCAGCCCGACGCCGATGTACCCCCCGACGTACCTGGAGCCGGGATTAGGGTGAGTAAACAGTATGTGCCCCCAACGGGTCTACGCTTTTTGGTTTGTTTTTTGAGGGATCGTTTATCTAATTGCAGTCATTTTAGTTCTGTGTGTAAATGCAGTGTGTCCGCTGTGCAGATGCGCGGGTATTCACTCACTTTGTCTCTGAGAAATCACAAACTTTTTGAAATGATTTTTGTCATTAATGTTCTGTATGGCAGAGAAAGAAACAAGTTAGATTTTGCTGGAGGAGATGATGAAAATGATTTAACGAGAAATGTTACCCCAGATACAGTAATCACACTCTGTCACTCAATAGGAGGCACACGCCATATGGAAACCAGACTGACTACAGGATATTCGAGCTTAACAAGCGACTACAGAACTGGACCGAGGTGAGACACTCTTCTCCATGGAAACACACTAGAATTTTAGGACCGTGGTATTTTTTCAAATTGCAAAATTCGAAGAGTTTTCGCAGAAGATACAACAGTCTCTAGCCAGAGAAATGGTTATAAAAAAAGTCCTATTTTTCTGTTTATGGAAATTGCCCATCGCTGTTTATGTCCATGTAGAACCACACTGGGTCGCACTCACCTAAAGTCAGCCTACCGGTTTCTCTTACAGGACTGTGACAATCTATGGTGGGACGCATTCACCACAGAGTTTTTTGAGGACGACGCTATGTTAACCATCACTTTTTGCCTGGAGGATGGGCCCAAGAGATACAGTGAGCTGCGTCTTCTCTATTTGTCCCTAATCGATTGGAAACAAATTCTCACACTCGCTTCCCTGCGTCATCCAGATCTTAACGTTTGCACATTTTTGTTTCCACAGCGATTGGCAGGACGTTGATTCCGCGGTATTTTCGCAGCATTTTCGAGGGGGGCGCCACAGAGCTCTACTACGTCCTGAAGCACCCCAAGGAGTCCTTCCACAACAACTTTGTGTCCCTGGACTGCGACCAGTGCACCATGGTGACGCAGAATGGCAAGCCCATGTTCACACAGGTATGACACTCACCCTGGCCTGAGCGTTAGCCAGTGGCGGTGACTGTTAGCCAGTGGCGAGGACCAGGATGCCGTCAACATGAGTGGGACATCTGTTCCTGTTTTCTTAGTTTATCAATGTGTCGTACATGCATATCTTTCTGGCTTGGAGGTCCTGTTGCCCCTTAGCCTGATTGAGCTAATATACATCTACGGTTTTGTCCACGATTATAGACTAAGATAAGCCACAGCAAAAAACGATGCGCTATCGGCGAAGAGCTATTTAGCTTGTTCATACACCGCCATACGAGGGAGGGCAGGGAATAAGTATTGATGGGACTGTTTAATGACTTGTGTTCATAGATAAATCTAGGATAAAAAGCGTCGAGTATAATAAGTGAGAGGGTGGGAAGACTGTGTATTGGGAAGTCAATACAGTACCCCTGATATAAATGGACAACTTGTGCCTTCCATGTTAGTCAACCGAGCGTCATTGCAGTTCTCTTTGCTCGCTGTTGTCTTGTACCCCCGCCGCTGATGTCCCCGCCCTCGCCTCCGCTGATGTGCACGTTTCCCCCGCCCCCAGGTGTGCGTGGAGGGCCGGCTTTACCTGGAGTTCATGTTTGACGACATGATGCGGATCAAGACGTGGCACTTCAGCATCAGACAGCACCGGGAGGTGATCCCACGCAGCATCCTGGCCATGCACGTGAGTCGCCAAGCGCCCGCCGTCCCAGGGGCCCCCTCGTCTCGCCTCTTCCCTTTTCACTGGCGTCCTCAGCGCAGGAGTGCGTTTTAAATCGCCGCTACCGGCTCACATTTAGCGGTTGGGATAAACATTGAGTTCAAAGACATAATAAATTGATTGATTCTGAATCATCTAACTGCCCGCAGAGGGCAACGTTGGGTTGCGTGTACGAAAATGACTATTCAGCTGGAATGATTTGGATGGGATAAAAGGTTATTTATCGGACCGGCACAGCAGTTTCAGTTTAAACTTTCCTTTTCATGTGCCGGGTGCTTCTGGTGCTGCGCGGCGTGGTGTGTGAACCCTGTTTTATCCCACCCGTGTTCACTACAGGCCCAAGACCCTCAGATGCTTGACCAGCTGTCTAAAAACATCACGAGGTGCGGCCTATCCAACTCCACGCTAAACTACCTCCGAGTAAGTGTTAACAGTGCTCTGATTGTGTGACTTAAAAAAAAAATCAAGGAATGTATCTAGCTAAAGAGTACAACAGTGCCCTTAGATTTAAATCTGTAGTTGGGCTGGTTGGCAGGGCAGTTCTGCTGTCACTCCTGTACATCGCACATGCATTACGCCCACGTGGATATCACTGTGGGTGACGGGTGACCCTGACTGACCCTCTCCTCTCCTCTCCTCTCCTCTTCTCCCCTCTTCACCAGCTGTGTGTAATATTAGAGCCCATGCAGGAACTGATGTCCAGGCACAAGACCTACAGTCTCAGCCCCCGGGACTGCCTCAAGACCTGCCTCTTCCAGAAGTGGCAGAGGATGGTGGCCCCCCCAGGTAAAAGAGCAAATCGTGAGTGATTCTGTTGTGCCGTCATGCATGTCGACCCATTTCGTTCCACCAGTCTCGAATCTTGTCCGTATACAAAACGCTGTCCTTCGTGGCGAAGTCGCTCAGAGTTTGTTGTATTGCGCAATTGGGGCAAATGCCTATCCGAACCCACCTTTATTGGTGGCGCTACTCTCCGTTTTGGTTCACCAAGCAGTCTGTTGTTGAGAACTGTTCGGCTGTAGCAGCCTTGCCGATCGTTAAGGAAGAGCAAGCCAGGGTATAGGAGGCCGTCTGACTGACTGACAGGCCTTTCGGTCCCCAGCGGAGCCGGCGAGACAGACCCAGAACAAGCGCAGGAAGAGGAAGATGTCTGGCGGCAGCACCATGAGCGCCGGCGGGGGCGCCGGCGGCAACAGCAACAGCAAGAAGAAGAGCCCAAGCTTCTCGCTCTCCAGCCAGATCCCAGTAAGCAGCTAATGTCCGTCAAACCGCCGGTAGGGTCTGGGGGGGGCGAGGGGATCTGTCACAGAAAACCTTCTCGTTGCTGTTTTTTTTGTGCGTAAACTTTCGTAGCTTTGTGAGCAATTTAACTGGCGGCTGTTTAACTAACACTCCCGTCAACATTGGCTTTAAGTTGAGCCCTGATAAAGGGCCATCCCAAGCAGCTCTGAAGATTTCTCTGCTGCTTTTCACAAGGTTTCCGAGTGAAAGGAGACGCCTGTATGTAAATTAGTGATGAGTGACTGCTGGTGTTCAAAGGCCACCGGACTGGTTATTTTTGTGTCTAGCCCTACACCTCGATCACGGGAGTTTCCCACCGCCGGTTTAAACTGCAGGCGCGGCAGCTGCTTCTGGGGCGGTGGAGCGCCAAAACTATGGCATGAGAACTGTATTTAAATATCCCAGAAGGACAAATCTAATAATGATATGTTAATATCCTATTATAATAGTTATGTGTAATGGGGAAAAAATACAACTAATTTAATAAGGGTGTGTAATGATTGCCTTATGGGTAATGTAGTAATGATGCATTATGATGATGTCATGAAATGTTTAAGGTAATCACTGTGTGTTATGATAAACTGATGAAACGTCATCGCTTTATTATATTCCTTGAGGGAATCCGTCCATAAATCCAGCTCGCCTTTCAGACCTGAGGATTCTGGTCTAGACACCTTACCAGGTTAAACATGTGCCAATGGAGTCTGTTCCTCAGGATCTTTCACCAATGAGCTACAGCAGGGGTCGCCAACGTGTTTGTTTGTTTGTGTGTGTATAATAAATAAGCATTTTAATCAGGACTGGTTTTGGCAGTGTAGGTTATGCTCAAATTATAAAGAGAAAGGATACATTGCATAAAAGTTTTACCACAATTACAGGCATACCAAAATGTGCTGGTGGAGCACAGTAAAATATAATTAAAAAGTATTTCTCAAATAAGTGGTCTCAATAACTTATACGGGAACTTTTTAATCCGCAAACTCAGACCCGCCCCATAAAAGCACTGAAAACCTGAGATTTCGAACTGGTGTCACTCCTGCGAAGCTGGAGAAACCACCAGAGCTCGTATGTGGTAGGCGGGAGAAACCACCAGTGACCGTTTGCGGTAGGTGGGAGAAACCGCCAGAGCTCATATGTGGTTGAAGGGAGAAACCGCATGCGCTCGTATGGGGTAGGAAGGAGATACTGCCAGTTACTGTTATGCGGTAAGCGGGAGAAACCACCAGTGCTTGTATGCGGTAGGTGGCAGTGTTTCCGTAGCAATCCAAGTATATGAAGTAGGCAACGATACTAGCTAGCCTCTGCTGCTAATTGGCTTAATGAATCCAAGCAGCGGCTGTCCCAGTGTCTCACTGAGACGGTAAATGAGTTGTATCAGTTTTAACAAGCTGCCCTGCCTAAGAACAACACTGGCTTCTCCATGAGAGGGCAGCCCACTTCTCTGATGATGTTCTGAGCGCCCTGGATTTGAGGCCAGAGTGCTAAAGGTGGCTTCTATGACAGATCCCTCCACCGCCCAGTAAAAGGTGAGGGTGATCGTCTAGGCTTTGTGGTGTGCATGAGTGCTCCTGTAGAGCCAAACGGTTGTCCTCACAACCGATTGGGTATATTTAATCATTCCTGATTGTTCACTTTGCGTTTTTGGTTTTCATAACCGTGGGGCGTAATTTGGCATACTGCTCAGAATTCTGGGGCTTCTTAAAGGAAAATGACTCGTTACTCCTTTGGGGAACCACGGTTATTGTAATGACCCAATGACATAATTTTGCATTAGAAGCAAGGTGGGGATGATGCTGTCCAGAGACGCTTTGATTGGATAGTGACCTCACAGTGTACTTTATATGTGACATCAAAACACAAAATAAATGTATGGATTTGTGCTGATAACAATTGGCCAGGTCACAAAAGTAGGCGTGTCTGAGTTGAAAGAGGGGTTAGACTGCTTACGGTGGAAAATGACTAAATGTAATATTTGCCGATTATTTTCCAAATCTTCTTTCGAGCTGGTCGTCGACGGGCATTGATCAACGTGTTGGCGACCCCAGAGCTGTAGTGTGCACTAGGGGGCTCCCTTTTCCACAAAACTCTTGAGTGGACGTTTGCTTTTGTCACAGACTGGATGTAACTCATTGGTACATTGTGCAGTTTGTTTGGGACAGAATGATTCCAGGAGAAAACGATGAAGGGCTGTGGCTGAGGTTGAAATAATTTCATTTAAAATCAAACTGAGCCATCTTGTACATCCCAAAAGTGAAACTGTGGGAATGTCAAAAACCTCTGTGTTCGTCCAGCAAAGTATCCAGGGGGGACCGGTATTTACAGCTAGCCGCTAAGCCCCCCCCCTCCCCTCGGGGGTTATGGGGATAACATTTGCGCCCCTTCCTCTCCCCCTCCCCCCCTACCCTGCAGGACGTGATGGTGGTGGGCGAGCCCACTCTGATGGGAGGGGAGTTCGGGGACGAGGACGAGCGTCTGATCACACGGCTGGAGAACACGCAGTTTGACGCGGCCAACGGGGTCGATGACGAGGACAGTTTCAACAACTCCCCCGCGCTGGGCGCCAACAGCCCCTGGAGCAGCAAAGCCCCTTCCAGCCAGGAGAGCAAGAACGACAACCCCACGTCCCAGTCGTCCCAGTAAAACTAGTGTTTGGGGCGCCGACACGCGCAGGGACAGTGGTCTGGCATGCTCATTGATCCGCAGAATTCCACTAGCGCAGTGGTGCTCAACTCACTGCTCACCCATGCCCCCGTGCATCGCGCTCTGAGCCGACAAAGCAACATTACGACCGGGAGCGTATAAACAATGTCTGGACCTGTCCCGTCTCGAGTAATTTTTCAGTCGTCAAATCTTCATTTCGTCCTGGTTTTGTGTATTTGCTGAATCCTCAGCGCAGTTAATTTATTACCTCTGTCAACAGCCATTGCTTAACACTCTCTCACTTTTCGGACAGAACTGGGTCTCTCTCATCAGGTTGATCTCGGAGCTACAGTCAGTGCTAACGGTGACCGCTATCTCGCTAGGTTTTTGTTCCAACTGTGAGTCTGCTTCCTGTTGTCTGCCCGGGCAGGAGACTTGTCTGCCCGCCCCCTCCCAAATCCACCACAGGGATTATTTTATCTACCCTGCCTGAAAAAGAAGCATTCTGTGCCTACTTCAGGTTAAAATAAACATTCCATTTTGACAAATAATTTTTTTTGTAGGACCTGGTTGGAAAAAAAACCTGTCCTGTGCCGGAGCTTGAGGACTGGAGTTGAGAACCGCTGCGTTAAATGTAAAGTTAAAAACAAAAAACGAATGCACAAATAATAATGCTTTGAGGTACCGGGTTTGGCTGTGCACACGTTTACTAAGCTGACACGCCTCCCAACACCATTGCAGACTCCTCACACCAGACGTGCAGAAGAGGTGGTTTTATTTTTTATGTCTTATTTCTTTTTTTATTTTTATAACAATTTTTGAAAGAAACCAACAAACTAAAACAAAAAAAATACACCCCTAAATATTCTTTGCACTGTTTTTGCTGTATCTTCTATTTTTCCTATGAATTTCCTGTTTTTGTTTTTTCTTCTTTTCACTATTTTATCTGCCTGTTAAACCATAAAAGGTCTGAATCTTGTAACTGGAGAATAGAATTCTATATAAATGTTTAACTCTTAATGCGAGATTTTTGTATCATGACTATATTATTATTGTTGTTGTTGTTATTACTATGGTTTTGATAACTTCACAGTAATTGTTATTGATCTGTGTTTAATCGAAGCAGCAGACAGATTGATATCCTTGAATCTCATTGAGTTAATGATTCAGTTCATTGGAAAGCATTCCAAAAATTTGCCCAGAAATTGTCCCGCCTAGCCTTTTGGCTGGTTTAAGAAATTTGTACAGGGGGATGATATACCTGCATTTTGGTGGAGAGGGGATGTTCAGACAAGCCAGGTCAGTATAACCTGTACTAAGGTTTGCAAAGATGTCATCAGGCATTTGGGTTGGGTAATCCAAACCAGCCTTGAATCCCTGTGGAATGTCTCCTCGAAAGAACCTAAATTCTGCCCTGCAGCAGGGCATGTTGGAAGAAGGAAAGCGGCTAATACGTGAGATACGAACATCCTTTGTTTTTAATCGAGCAACTTTCGGAGAGAGTACCACTTTTTAAATATTCAATTATTGCCGATTTTGTTGCAACGGCCAGTGCGTTGGCTCAAGCTTAAGATGTCTATGACTGCAAGCAATTAACACAGCGTTTGGAAATGTTAAATCAAGTTTTACAGCGGTCTTGATGTACCAATAACATTTTGGTTTAATTTCTTTTAAAGCTACTGACCAAGAAGCTACTTGCAAGATCCTTTAGCTTCCTACTCCAAAATGCATTATTAGCCTGTATTCTTTTAAAAGATTCGATCTGTGTGGGCAATTTAAAAAAAAAAGAAAAAAGTTTTTGTATACCGCCCCCTGATTAATTTTCTGATTTTGTGTATTTGTGCTTGTATATTTAAGGTAGTAGCTAAGTTCTGTAATACTGTAATTGAATGTATTTTTCCTTAGAGTATGTCATCCCTATCTATTGAAAAAAAAAAAAAAACTCCTGTACACCCTCCTTTTTCTGAACATGTATGAAGTTTATTAAATTAAGGGTGCAACCACTTTTCACCTTCAGTCCTTACCATTCTGTTTAATACGCTTCTTACTGCCTGTGTCATAGACATTTGTTGCGCTACACTCACATTCCTCAATGCAGGAACTGATAATTCACGTCTTGTCATTAGGAGGAGGGTCCACGTATTTGTTTATTTTTAGCCAGTGTTAGTGCTACCACCAGTTTATGTAGTGCTTCCTGATATAAATCCCATCTGGTCGCTACTTAACTTAACACTAGATGGCGCTCTTAAGAACGGCATAAAATTATCTAAGAGTGCTAATGCTAATTTACAAACGAGGGACTAGTTTTCTTTTTTCTGTTTTTGTTCTAGTTTTTAAGGATATTTCTATAGGATATCAATTGGCGCTATTCCTTTATTCGATTTTTAGAATCTGGTGTCTAAATATGATCGAAGTTTTACAGCAGTTAATTAGCTGACTCTAAAATTAAGATTTGACATGAATAAGCAAACGATAGATAGAGGAATCAATCTGAAAATTCCAGAATCTTTTTATCGGCAGTTCCCTTTCAAATATGAAATATGATACATGGGTTATTTCCCAGGAACCCAGAAATATCTGAGCAGATATGCCAAATGCGACAATAGTCCGACGTCGTACATCTGTGATCTTCAAAAGTACGGGGACCACGACACCAGTTCTATTGATTATATTTTTTCCTATTGTACAGAAGTACCTCCACCGTGTTTCCCATTCAGCATCAATCCCTCCCTCCCTCCCTCCCCAGGGCGGTCGGCGAGAGAGTTCACAGGGCCAAGTCCGCATGAGAATGAGACTGAATACAAGCACTCCTCATTTAACGACCAACCCGTTGAACGACCAGCTCTCCGACAAGTCTGTATTGGACGCTGCACGATAACTTCGGTCGTGGATACACTACTGTATAAACATGGAAAAATGTACAAAAAATGTTATAAATGATGCAAAGGTGACATTAAAAGACAATATCTAAAGATGGTTGACACAACCCACCAGTACAATATTCTTGAAATATCGGTAAGGGGTGGCTCCTCGCTTATCTACCTATTCGCTTAACGATCTAGTCGTAGGAACGGAACTCGTTAGTTAAGTGAAGAGTAGGTGTACCGCCGCAGGCCTGATCGGCCTTCACCTCATGTAGAGCCAGGGAACTTTGCTTTTACCTTGCCAGGGTCCAATCGTTGATAATTGAAATATGGTACCAATAAAAATATGTTTTCACTTGC
>JAOVYW010000054.1:4291080-4301436 GCA_025775045.1 Hiodon tergisus | reverse complement strand
AAAACGTTTAATTGAACATGCAGTGATTAAACACTCACTGACTCCTCCAGATAAACAGTAACTTTTAATTGAGCATGTAGTGATTAAACACTCACTGACTCCTCCAGATAAACAGTAACGTTTAATTGAGCATGCAGTGATTTCTTTTCTCCCCCTTTAGTACAATCTCAACTCTACCGTCCAGTCGCTCAGAGACACCGCTTCAAAGATGACTGTGAGTAGAGCCTTTTCCCCTCCGTGACCAGCAAGGCATCCTGGGCTAATCTGACGATGGGGTTATGGACGTTGACAGGGTCTGAATATGTCTGTTTGTCAACTTAAGCCCCTTCAAGCACAGAGCTAATGGAACCAACACGGCAGCCACGTTGGCAATAGGGACTAAATGTTCTTTTCATAGCTGTCATTAAGCATTTTTTATCTCGTTCTCGTTCTACTTCATTCTGTTAACTGATTTTTTTAGGGAACTGTGGGAGAAATTCTGAGAAAAGTTAATAATACCCAAGACTTTCTGAACAGAAACACTTCACAAATACTTCAACGTGTAAGTATGACCAACCGCAACATGACCATTGCTTCTAATCTTCCTAATCAGTGAATTTCACACACGCATGCATGCACGCGTGCGTGACCAAACACACCCATGCGTGCACGCACGCACACACACACACACACACACACACACACACACACACACACACACACACACACACAAATATTGAAAATGGTAGAACTGAAAATAAGCTAGGTATGAAATTTATACATTGATTTCCAAATTTGAGTTTGCTAAAATAGATTAAGGTTTTGGTTAACCAGCATAACGGGATTCCAATGAAGGAGGCATGCGCGAATTAGATTACCTTCTGTTCAAGATGTTGGTGTTAAATGTTTGCGTCCTTTAACAGGAAATTGGAAGATTCCTGAACTGTCAGATGGGATATTTTACATATTTTGCTGACTGGGCAAAGAAAATGGTATGATTATTCTGTTACTATTTATATAGCTTACAATCCTTTATCCCCACAGCCAAAGAGAAAGAAAACAACCTTCAGCATTGACATTATCATACGATAAATGATACGCAGTGAACTAAATATAAAAGGCCAACCTGATGTCATTAATTAATTAATTAATTAAACTGATTCTGATGCTCCTGATTATCTGTGGCCTTCAGAGACCCGATACCGGAAGGCTTATTGGTTTGGTTGTGTCCGACAGATCACGCAGCAGGTGGGGCGGTGTGGGCCTGTTGCTAAAGCAGTGGAGGTGACAGAGGTCATAGTCTGCTCCAACATGGTCCAGTCATTGGTGAGAGCACTGCTTTCAGAGCACGATGACATACCCAATCGCTGCTGGTCCACCAGCGTTTCTGGTTCCATGCATCATCACCCTCACAGATTCAGGCGGAGCCCAGATCCGATTGACCCAATGCTAGCTTATCCCCGATCGTACGGTCTTGCTGCTGGCTGCTGACCAACGGGTCCGTTGCTCTTCCGTCTCTCCCCAGAATGCCTTCTGGTTCAGCCTAGGCTGGTGCACGATCTTCCTCATTCCCAGCATCATTGTCTCAGTCAAGCTGGCCAAGTTCTACAGGAGGATGAAGCACACAGATGTCTTTGAGTGAGTCGAAGGCCCCCTGGTGGTTACTTCTCTCCGGGCTTGTGTTGGTCTGTGCGTGTCTCTTCCAGTTCCACTCACTTCTGCCTTCCTCTCTTCCTTCAGGAGTCAAATACAGATGCACAGTTTCCCACAGGCGACCTTAATGTCTAAATGAAAGGGAGGCACATGGGTTGTACAAGGGTCTTATTGCACTCAGGAACCTTCCAATAAACCCACATACTTCCTTATGATATCGCAGTTTGACTACTTGCACGCAAGGTCAAGAGAAAGTTCCATGTGCACTTTTGTTCTGGACTTCTGTCTATATTTAAGCATTTGTATTTTTTTTATATAGAGTTCTGACGCTCCTCTTATTGTAAATGTAGTCTGAATTTTGACTGTGAATTACATTGCTGCATCAGCTGAATCAAACTAGAGGCTACGGAAATCTATGATGTTGAGTGTCTGCCCAGCACTTATTTAATTTGATTTATGTGCAATATGTCATTACAAAGCAAATCATTACAAAAGTTTTTTTATTTGTGTTACTGAAAATTAATAGAATGTTCTACGCAATGTCCTTTATAAATATATGTCATGGTGTATACAATCATTTCATTCAGGGAAAATTTTTTTACCGTAATAAAACCCACGGCCTAATCTATTGACTGAATGTTTTGGCCTGATGTTTACACAACCAAGTTTAACAATTCACTTTTTATTAGTTCATCCATTTTACATGCAACAAGGTCCACTATCCTGATACATCCACAGCAGCAGTCCACCTGGCCCCTACAAGGTTTCGCTCACTAAAACATTAGACAACTTATTACAATTATTGCAGCCTTCTCAAAGTAAAGTAGCAACTGCCCTTGATTATGAACAGACATTAAGTAAAGCAGGCACCACATCCTGGAAACATGAGGATAAGGGCCGGCCAGCAAACAGTGACGTAAGAACTACATTAGTTAGTGTTAGTATTTACTGTGCCCTGGGGACTCGAGCCGTTTGTCAGGTTGAAATGTGGAACTATGGGACTTCCTGCTTCCTCCTCCAGCTCATGCCCTGTGGTGCCAGTTGTGCTCATCTGACACGTGCGCTCTCACCATGGTGAGGAACCTGCCTGTTTGGTGTAAAGGGGGGGGGGGGCGGGTCTCGAGGCACTGTCCTCAGGGCTTGCCTGCATTCCCAGGTTATTGGCTAGCTTCTGGGGCAGGGCCTGCTGCGTAGCTCGCGTGCAAGACAAAAGCATCGTCTGTTCCAGATGACAAACCCCACCAATGACAACGGGGCTTTGCCCGTGCGTCTCATGGGCACTCTGCAGTGCGGGTCACAGTGTTATTTAGCACAGTCAGAAAAATGCAGGGGTTCCTTGGTTAATGTAGTAAAAAGAATTCCAGGAAATATGCAAAACTAATGGAAATGGTAAATATTTTCTGCAATAACCCAAGCCCTACCCCGAATGATAAGACTACCATTGATTTTGAGGACAATTAGTAGATTCTTGCCTCCACAACATGTGTTTTGAACAACAACAAAAAAATAACACCAATGGTTAAAATCAATTTAATTAGCCCACCATGCAGCATTCATTTATAAATATGCATGAACCTTTTGACTTGCACTTTGCTGGAATACAGCCAAATATACATTTCGAGCAAACCCAGAATATCATTCACCTGCCAGAAGGTTTTTTATTTGTGTTTTTTTTTTGGCTCAGAAGAGATATAAAGAGACACAGCATACAAACGCAAAGGAGTTTTAACACCTGATCATCTGAAACACAGATTTCCTGTGGCCTGACATAGTATCCTTAACAACACGGTTTTTGCTGTTCTCCCTAGGTACATTCATGATGAATAATAACTTTTCAGTTTACTCAAACTTAAAGATACACCCAATCTTTACAGTTTGCTGTGACATTTCACGCTTGCAGGGTAGTCTTAGATGCCGGCATTATTGGGGAAGTTAAATGTTTTTATGTGATAATTTCAATGGAAGACAAGAAATAATAATTTAAAAAATAAATATGAAAATTGTTCAGTTCAATTCCTCTATACACTCACTGTATCAAACAATTAAGAAAAAAAAAACACGTTCTGATATGTAACAAAAATGTAATTTAAATACCACTTTGAATGATCAAATTGTTCAGTGCTTATGCAAGATCATAAAACACTGGAAAATATATTAATGATTTATATACATTTAAAGAGACATAACCCTATAATACTGCACAAAGGGTACTTATTTCCCATGGAAAATGGAAGTGTGGCAGAAGAGCTTGCTAAAATGTTCAACCAAACGAAAACCAGCGTGACCGTCCGCATTGCATTCCATCTGGATCCTGCGGTCATGATTCAGAACTTAATAGAATTTTCAGAAATTCAATTTGGAGCGGGGCTGTGGCCGATGCCAGATTTTAAGAGCTGGCCACTTGTGTTGGACAGGACCCTGTTTCAGACCACATTGGCAAGCGGAGCACACGGTTCTCACAGCACAACTGAATTGGTTATGGGTCTGAAAGCCAAAACAACGATTGACTCTGGGCCTGAAAGTTTGTGACAAGTCAGAACCACTAGGGCCCCATCCACTGGTTGGACACTACTGAAAACGCACAGCTGACCAGAGAGAGAAAAGCTTTTTGTGTGGATTACATTTCACAGAATGTTAAAATTATACGTGTGCTAGTTCCCAATTTCATGGATTATTTACACTACAACTACAAGGTTTCGTTACTGAGAGCACATTTAGTTCTTATGTTTGATCACAACAACTGATGAAGAAAAAAACCTTAAAAGCCAAAACTATTTACTTTTCTTTACTTCCTACGTTGAGGTTATTCTCTATGCTTTAAATAATACTTAGTGTTATCATTACTTAAAGCTAATTGGCTATCACGGTTAATGTGTGGCCAAAATATTTGGCGTAATTATTGAGCCCACAATCACGTGCAAGAGTCAGTAGTCCTAAAACTGACGTGCAAGTTCACATTTAAATATTTTCTCATTTTGTTGGGTTACGGTAAAATCCCAGGCACATTCACCAAGCAATACTCTCTATTTTTCCAAATTTAAAGTCAAGATTTCATAAATGGATAGACATAACGCTGTAATTGTATACCGTGAGATATACCATGCAGCTAATAGCAAGGGCCTAAAGTGATGCTAGAGTAATAACTTTTGAGGGTTATAAACTACCAGCTGAGTAAGTAAGGCAATTCAGTAACTGAGACCCCCCCAGTCCCCTCCAGAAGAAGTGAGGCAGAAAAACTCCAAGCTTCCAATGAAAACAACCGTCTTTACTGTAAATTAAAATGATGAAAAGTTTGAATATTTTCTCTCAGTTTGGAAACATTTGATAAAACCTTTGGTTGTTGAAGGGAAAAGTCATTCCTGCTATCCCCACAAAGCTGCGAGTTCCCATAAGGTTACAAACAGTGGAGTCCTCTCAGCCCATGCTGGGAACATGAAGAGCGGGGCACTCCCACGGACCAAGAGGGCTCCGTCCTCCATCGTGGGGCGGGGGTAGCTCAGGTGTGTTGGGTCAGGAACCTCTCACTGGTGCCAGAGTCCTGCTGATCGATTACCGGGTCGGACACAGCCCTGGGCAGCCCCTTGGTCTGTCGGGGAGGGGTCGGCGGGGGGAAAGATGGTGACTGGAGGATGTCACCGTACCTGTGGCCAGCCTTGGTTTCCCTCTGGAGCACTTTGCTCAACAGTGGCCGCAGGAGGCCTATGGTGAGCTGGCTGCTTTGGGTCGGGAAGGGGCTTGAGCTCTGGGAAGCAGAGGGCAGATTCTTCAGTACTATGTTCAGGATGCTGGTGACCGACAGGTCCTCGGGGCACAGGGCCCAGAGCAGGTCCAGATAAGGGTCCACGTCCCGGTGCTGGGAAACCTCACACAGCAGGGTTGTGAAGATCTCTTTGTTGAGCAGGGGGCTCTGCCGGCAGAACCTCTCGGCTACCTGCGCCGCCCGTTCCCACTGCTGCCGTCCCATGAGGATCCGCAGGGCCTGCATGACGGCGTTGGGCCTCTGGCTGCACAGCAGCAGCTCCACCTCTAGGTCCTGGAACTCCCCCCTCTCTGGCAGCACAGTCAGGGCACGGCGGTACAGGGGAAGGCTCTCTGGGACCTCCCGCGCTCCATAGCTCCAGGACGGCGAGAGGCTCGTCTGCTGCTGCGCCAGCTCCAGGAACATTGGCAGCCAGCTGGGCTGGAACCTGAAGATGGACTGGCAGAGGAGCTCGAACACCGGAACGGCCACGTTGGCCGGCGCAAGCTTGGGCTGACCGTTGGCCAACAACGAGCTAGCTGCCATGTGAACAGGGCTGAGGATCGTCTTCCACACCTCGGGAGGGGCTTTGGCGGAGAGCGAGCCCTCTCTGTTGAACCTGAGCTGGAGAACCCTTTGTGTCGCCTGCCACGACTCGCAGGGGAAGGTGCTGAAGATCACATTCAGATACAGGACACTTTCCTTATCCACCTCCGAGCGCAGCAGCCTGCCCACCTCTTCGCGCACCAAGGTTTCGCAGTAGCCCAACAAGTCCTTCTCCGAGGCCCTCACCATAGACGCCTTTATGTCCTCCAGGGCTACCAAACCTTTCAGCTCACTTTCCAAGGTGTTTAACAGTTTACCGTGGCTACCAGTGCCCTGTACTGAGTCAATGGCCTTCTGGCCATTCAGGTAGTCCCTGACAATGGACGACAGCAGGATGGGTGCCTGGAACATGCCCCCGTCCTTGAGTTTCTCCACAGTCAGCTGTGCACTGCTCAGGCTCCTCTGCTGATAGTACTTGCAGGCCTCTTCAAAGACGGCCTCCACCAGGACAGAGCCCGCCCTGACGCGACCAGGTAGGCCCGGCAAAATTTGACTGGGGTCGGCCTCACTTCTCTTAATTGAAAACAGCCCAGTCTCAGACAGCAGGTGAGGGACATGCCTCTCTTTACAGTTCACAAAAAGGACCCCCTCACTCATCAGGGGGATTTTCTCCAGTTCCATACCGCATTTAGTGTCAATCAAATAAAGAGTTCTCTCCACAGTCAGTGCCAAGATATCCGAGTAGACATTTAAACTGGTGTGAACCCCACAGCTGGCAAAGCAGTTGTCAGCCAGTTTGTAGACCTGCCGCAAGATCCCATCTGTTTGCAGCCAGCTTATCCAACCCGAGCTAAGGAGTAGTAACATCCCACCACATCCCGTAGGAGAGAAGGCACATATCTCTGGAGGGTTGACAGTTGACAATGTGCCAATGCAGTCAGAAATCAGTTTCTTAAAGTCATACTCCTTACTTGCTAGCAAGTCTTTTTTCAAGAGTGTCCCTGTGCAGGATGTGCTTACTGTAACGGTGTCTTGCTGTAAGCACCAAGTGAGGAAGAATTTGGAGACACTTGTGAGGGAGTTCTCCTTTACATCTGGCAAAAGGAAAACATTCTCTCCTGATACAGAAACCGTGTAAGGAGGATTGTTGTGCAGAACAACTTTCACCCCTCCCAAACAAACACCAATCTCTTCCACCTCGTAAGTTCGTTTACAGACGCAGTACCTGAATTTATTGCGACTAGCGGATGAGCTTTCCGAAGGCGGTCTCTCCTCACACCAGATAATGAATTTAGCACTTGTGCAGACGGAGATTACTTTCGCTCTCGGGCTGTTGCACAAGTCCGAAGCCTGCAGTAAATGCCAACCTGCTTTGCGCTCCGAGTATTTCCAAAAGTCTGCTCTGCCATTCTCGAACACCACCGCCAGTACAACTGAACAACCGTCCGTGCTGCTATGGTTAAGGTAGACGAGATCTACAACGGGAACCTTACTTGTCGAGTATAGATCCAGTTTTTGGCTTTGGATCAGCAGCATTTTTTGGCATCTGTCAAAAGTCATGAGACCAATATTTGGTTTATGGAGAATGACATGCATGTGCTTACCGTCGGGACTAATCCGCACATTTTGCAAACAGTTCTGGTAACAACTATTTGAATAACTCTGCTTTAACAAATCACTTAAATCTTTACCTCTGGTAAAATCCCCAAAGTCCGTGACTTGTGCAAGAGAAAATCCATTCATGTTTACAGGCGGAACGAGTGAAAGACTCGAAATGACAATTAAAAAAGGATGAATTCCAAGCTCTTCACCAGGACACGATCCACCGAACTGCAGCGGTAGAAGTTCATGTAGCAGGCTGGCTGCTACGATAAATTGCAGAGCGTTTATACAGGAAGTACAATTTCCTTTTAATAGCTATGTAGCTCGCTACTTATTTTTGAAATTCATTTTATTTCTCAGTAGCTGCCAAGCCACTAGTCTGCAGTTCACCTCCCGACATCACGAGTTTGTTAATTTCCGGAAACCACTAGTTTTTTCCCTGTGAAGTACAGGAAAGGGAGGGTGGGTATCATTACAGATTCTCTAAAGGGAGCGAGATGCTCAACTCCAGCTACACGAAAAACTTCAGCCTCGTCGGTGACAACCACCGACATGAATCAATGACAGGTGGTCCTGACTATCCTTTATACTATTTCGTAAAAGGCGGTTCTCTTGCTTAAATATTTTATCAATTTCATAGTAAAACGTGAAGCTTTAAGATGTACTTAGTCGCATTAACTTGAATTGAGTAGGAAACAGACATGATTAACATTAGATAATTGATTATCATTAGTGCAAATAGTAAGTATTTTTGTTGGTTTTGTTTATTTTCGAACCATCCCATAAGGACTAAGTCACCGTAATACGGCGGCAATATACTGTGTAGTAGTCGACAACACAGTCCTTCGGCAAAACTATGCTTTAGAAAAGGTGGATGGGAAGTCACGGATCCAGTGGTCATTAGAGCGTCTGTTGCATACTTTTTGCGTTCTTGTTCAGTTCCGTCCATTAAATATGATGCGATTTGTGATGTTATTCAAACGAACTAATACAGCACTGGGTTAACTGTTTAAATCCTGTTTTTAGTTTATATACTTTTAATTTTGAGACGCAGTAAAGCAACGAAATCCTTACCAATAACTTAATATAGATCCACGAAATAGTGGAGATTGAAAGCGTAACCAGGTCTACCTGTTAGTCTGTTAAATAAATTCGGTAGCTAGCTAGCTAACTGTGGGAGGAGTTAATACAGGGAGCGAGAACACAGAACCTTCGTCGCTTTTTAATGGGATGTGTACATGAAAGCTAGCTAACCATTAATTCAGGTAAGAATAAAGTAATCAAAGTAATAAAATAAGAGGAAGTTGATATAATCTTCTCCACGAATGCACCTGTTTTGTATAAAACCATATCAATGCGAATGTTGTATGAAACCTCGCCAGATAATGCCCTGGATTATGTGCAGTAGCTTAATTTTACGAGAGCTGACTATGGGTCCTATCACATTAGCACACTGAAGGCTTCTCGGTAATGCCAATTAAGTGAACGTCATTTACTGGTGCTTCTTCAATGTAACTGCCATAACTTATTTTTTTTATCAGGTCTCACTGACTTTTACTAAGACATGAGTTGTTGACAAGCAAATAAAACGCATGTTTTGAAAGCACGTGTTAACTTCTAACAGACGCTAGCTTCTGGCTACCTACCCACCTACCTGTTTAGCAGGCTACTTTGACAGTCGTTTGGTTAATAGTGGAAACAAGAGTCACAACATTTGTATTACTAGCGTACTTCTTGCATTACAATTCTTTACAATTACTCAAGGACATGCAAGTTCTTGGATCATAGTATAACTAGTTTTGTTTTCCGCCGAAAACGAGGAGACGAATTCTCTAAAAGCAAATTCTCTCACTGGATACCTGTATAAATAATACTAATAAAAATACTAAACAACTAGAGCTTAGCCTGCACTGTTCTAGCCGGAACTGCTTAAATGTAAACACGTCAGCGTACAAGGCTAAATAATTTCGTATACAGGGGTGTAAAATTAATTGCGATATTTGCTTTCACTTTTAGCTGCATAATCAGCTAATTTAACGTAATCATAACATGATTACAATTAATGGAAAAAAAGTATTCTTAGTGGCTGTTTAAAATCAATTAAGCATGGCTCTTTCAAATTTTGTGGTAAATGTTAGAATGCAGTTAATTTGTTTAAACTTAAAACTATTAAATATAGAGAGGGAGGGTTGCATTTAAAACACTTAAGGAATCGTTTTTCAGTTCTTTTATTAAGGACTTTAAAAAAAAACCCCACGTAAAAACAAATCCCCATTCAGTTTTCTTGGGTCAAACGAGTAAAATGTTTAGCGTTTTGCTCACCAGTACTATTTCAGTTGTTCATGGCAGTATTTTTTAAAAAATTTTTTAAAGTCTGTGAGTCAGGTCCAAACTTGTGATACTAATAAGTTAATCAGTTTCCAGTAAACGGTAAAGGGAAAAGGCTGCTTTTGTTTAAGGCCCATTAGCTCGTTAGGCAGCCTTGCGTGGCCTGAATACACAACAGCACAGCAGTCAAGAGTTTTAATTAAAAGGGGTGCGGGTATCATCTTATAAAGCTGAAGAATTGTATATTTAGAATTGCCTACACTTGAGTGGCTCTGAAGTAATACAGACCAAAAACAAACCAGTAGGCTACATTTCTGGCTTAGTTTTCTGATTCTTATTTTCGCAGTAAAAATCGCCCTATTATAGGGGGACGTTTTACAGAAATAAAAGTGGGTGGATACCTGGTCCACTTTGGGCCCTGATTGGTGTCTGTGTCTGTGTCTGTGTCTGTGTCTGTGTCTGTGTCTGTGTCTGTGTCTGTGTCTGTGTCTGTGTCTGTGTGTCTGTGT
>JAOVYW010000054.1:4276688-4289553 GCA_025775045.1 Hiodon tergisus | reverse complement strand
TCACCGTGCGAGGTCAGTGAGGTAGAGGTTGCTCCGGGGATCTCTTGGGCATCCAAAGCAATTCTGTTCATTATTTACGACTTTGGGCTTGTTTTTTAAGCTTTTGTTTTCTTGGGCCTGCTTTGCGGTTCGGTCCACGTCTTATGACTTGCGGTATCTCGATTGAAGTCTTTTTGGGACTGAGGTATCACAATCGCATCAGTCTCACTCGAGGGTAAATATTCAATATCTACCGCAATCCCTGAATCCCACGTTAGGGAAACACAACAAATGACTGGCCTGTACCCATCATTTTTAGATCATTCTCTTTTCCCCAATCGATGGTGATGAGGGAGTGAGGCAGAGAAAGGGGAAGATGACCTTTTGTGACCTTTTTAAGATGAAGTGGTGAATGAGCTGTAGCATAGGGTTTGGTTGCGTATGAGTCGGAGGAATTTGGCATAGTGTCATCTGATTTGAAACGGTTTTGAAACGGTTTTTAGTCTCTAGTTGGCACAGTTCAAGGCTCTTGGTTCCCCAGGGCAGGAAACCCTCACATTTATTTTAGACTACAGGGGAGTTAGTTTTTAATTTTCAAACTTTACCGATGCGTCGGTGGAAATTAAGCTTTTTTTTAAAATACTGGAGCGGCTTAGACTGGCTTCTGTGTGGTTTTCAATTGAACTGTACACTGAAAAGCACTTGCTGCCTTTGTGAATCTGCGTTTTTGTCTCACTGGATAGCATTTTGGTTTAGTTCTGTTACGTTTACCTTTTTGTTTACTCAAGTCATTTGTGGTACTTGTGAAGAATTCTCTGGGACCAAAGGACTTTGTTAGCTGTATTCCCAATAGGCCACACTATGAGCCAGGGGCTTCTGTTTGGATCCCAAATCATGGCAGAACAGAAACAAACAGGTTTTTTTTAACTGACTGTTAGTGAAGGGTATAAGTACATCAATTGAAGCCTATGAATTGATACATGACAAAATGTAATGCCTCTCTGAATTACTGTGTTTAATTCGAATTAGATTTCACACAAGTACCGTGGAATCAGGTAATCAGAGATTTGATAAAATCTCCTTTCTGGAACCTTGCTTTCATTGTGCAGGATTTAATCATGATTAGATTAGGTTGAAGTAGAAGTACCCAGAAGTAAGACTCAAGAGTCTCTTTAATATGTTTTAGTGAGCAAAGCCCAGATAAGTCTCTTGCCTGTGATATGGACCGATTTAAGGGTGGCGTTTTCCCTTAGGACCTGTAACAGCCAGCCCAGCCCAGCCCAGACCAGCCCAGCCCAGAACGAACCAATCCACCCCATGGCTAAAGAACTACCACCAGGGCATTAATTTATAATACAAATGCAGTTCATAAGTGTCAGATATTCACGTTTGGCATGTGGCCAATGGGGAGGAGCGTTGTGAAGTATTTAACCAATCATGGGCTGAATAGAGCAGTCGGCAGTGCCTGTTGTCTCTAGCTCCTGGTGCTAGAGTTTTATTGTTGTTAATATTATTATTTGTATTCCATTTCCACAGAAGAGAGGTCTTGTGTGTTTCCCCGGGAAAGATGTATTAACACTCAGACCGCGTTTCTCCCCCTTTTACGTTCTCGGACAGGGCTATCCCTGCGCCACTGGATCTCACCTCTGGGAGTGTGGTATAGCGGCCGAGACTCAGCCGGGCTCCTCTGTGTGAGCTGCAGGCACTCTGATGAATAATTAACCAGGGTGTTTACGCCCGGACGCGGGCAGCCCAGGGGGAGGCCAGAGGGAGGCCAGGGGGAGGCCAGGGGGAGGCCAGAGGGAGGCCAGGGGGAGGCCAGGGGAGGAGAAACGGGGCTGGGGGGTGGATCCTGACCTCTGATCCCTGGCATTTTAACCTTTACCCTTTAACATTGGTGAATACGGGATGAAACTGGACATTGCCGTAAAACCTACGTTGCAATGGATTATATAGCAGCGACGACCACAGTCGTAACGACCGAAAGAAACTGGAGATTAAATTTACAGTGGAAATTAGGCACAAGTTAGCAAAATGAAGGGTAAGGATGAGGACATACGTGTTGCTATGTTACATGTAGTGGCTGTTTGTTATCTGTCAACTTCCTAGAACTGGATGAATAGGATGAGTCATTTAAAAAAATGATTAATATACAAAACATTGACGAGCCAATAAACAGTTTTCTGAATCTGTTTTATGAGAGGCTGTCAGATGCTGGAGCAGTAATGACAGAGGACATTTTAAACCATAGCACTCTGATTCATGTGTCTTTCAGCTCTGCCTGACTGAAAATGACCACTCTAGAATTGATCTCAGTCTGCACTTTGCGATGCGTCACGCTGTTGTAACACACACTCTGGTGGCTGAGATAAGCTACTGCACACTGGCGATTTGACCCTCTTGATCATTTTAATCTAGATGACTAAATGCTTGAATTGTACACTCAGTTGAACGTTTAAAATGATCTAAGAGGTTCACAGCCCTTAATGGGGAGTGCCTGTTGGGCTATGACAGTTTGGAAGGTTTTCTTGTTTCTTTATAATCGAGCTGCCTCGCGTTAGCCGCTGTGTTTTAGCTCATGCGTTTTCCATCTTATTTTCGCTTGCAAATAAACCTTTGTTTTACCGCGAATTTCTAATCATGAGTGACACTCCAAGTTTGGATTGTTGTACCGCGTTGGTGAAAAATGTTAAAGGAGCATAAGTTCTTGCAACCGATTCTCTATTGCAAGTATTTCCTCAGTACTCAGGACGGTACTGTGTCTTTGTCCACATGAGGCAATGCGCTGAGCGTCCTTTACCCAGGTCCGTATATAGTTTCTGTTCTTTACCTGTTTTCCAGGGGAGTAATTGGTCGTTGTGCGTATCAAAATCCATGAACATCCCACAAAGCGGGGAATATCCATTTAATCTGCCCCACTCTGCACTCTTTGGCTCTGTGCCCTTGGGATTATTAGATAGATAATTTCCATTAACGTGTTTGATGTGTGGGTGTGTCTGACTGAGTAAGAAACGCGCGCTTGCTTGGGGAAAGAACCTTGTGTAAGTGTGTGTTTTGAGTCAGTGTTGGGACAGTCCATGCATGGGATCTCTGTGGCCGTAAAAACCCAGGCAGTTTCGAACCACAGATGAATGACAAGGCTGATAGACTGTTTGCAAGCCTAAAGGAAGTCTCTTTATTTTTTATATTCAAACTTTGTTTTTCATATGAACCTGTTCAGATGATATAATAACTTTTTGATTTATTGTATAAAGCTGTAACGTATTCCCCGATTCACCAAAACTGTTTCTTCAGTTTTTTCTAGTAGACCCAAAATAATACTGTCTCGCCAGTATTAGATTTTTAGTTAAACTCTCAGGCTGGATCTTTCTAATCCCACCAGAATCATATGTCTCTGGGGCTCTGAATTTCAAATGGGCTTTTCCAGGTCAAAACAGAAATCTTTGCTATTTAAAGGCATACATAATGTTGGCACAATGTTGTAGTTACCTAAGGATATGTTGCATTTTGACTTTTCTGTTAGACTGTCAGAGGCAGTAAGGCTGTGTGATGCAGTAAGTCTGTGTGATACTGTGTTTGAGCAGTAAGGCTGTGTGATGCAGTAAGTCTGTGTGATACTGTGTTTGACACACAGCTGTGTGAGGCAGTAAGGCTGTGTGATACTGTGTTTGAGGCAGTAAGGCTGTGTGAGGCAGTAAGGCTGTGTGAGGCTGTGTGAGGCAGTAAGGCTGTGTGATGCAGTAAGTCTGTGTGATACTGTGTTTGACACACAGCTGTGTGAGGCTGTAAGTCTGTGTGATACTGTGTTTGACACACAGCTGTGTGAGGCTGTGTGAGGCAGTAAGGCTGTGTGATGCAGTAAGTCTGTGTGATACTGTGTTTGAGGCAGTAAGGCTGTGTGAGGCTGTGTGAGGCAGTGCGGCTGTTTGAGACAGTAAGGCTGTGTGATGCAGTAAGTCTGTGTGATACTGTGTTTGACACACAGCTGTGTGAGGCTGTATGATGTTGTATGAAGCTGTATGAAGGCTGTATGAAGTTGCGTGATACAATCTCTGAGGGGATAGTTTACTTGGTTTCTGGCTTGTTTGAACCCGAAGCCCATTAATAACACAGCTGATACTCTTTATCCTCAAGCTTAAGAGGACAGGCTGCCTTGCCTTTGAAATCCCTGCCTCATCTCTCTGCTTCATCTCTCTGCCTCTCACTCGCTCTCTCTCTCAGAGATGGCAGAAAAAACTCAATTAAAATCCCCCTTGGAGACAGTGTGGAAGGGGAAGAGGTGGTTTTAAAATGAGAGGCTATCTAAACGTCTTATTCAGTTTTAAAAAAAAGGATTTCTTCCAATGAGTTAGCTCAAGCGGCTTCTGAGAAACTGCTTCCTGGGTGACCCCCCACCCTACTCCCTAAGGATTCCTGGTCAGACTAACACAAGATTTATCTGGGTGCCCCCCACCCTACTCCCTAAGGATTCCTGGTCAGACTAACATGAGATTTATCTGGGTGCCCCCCACCCTACTCCCTAAGGATTCCTGGTCAGACTAACACAAGATTTATCTGGGTGCCAATTTTCCCACCTCCCAGCTGCTTCGAGTTTGATTTCCCCCGCTGTGGGAGACATGGTCTGTTCTGCGATGTGTGTGCTGGTGGGTCCGTGGTGCGTGTTTGTGTGGAGTGTGTGGGGTGCGTTTGCGTGGCATGTGCAGTGTGTGTGAGGTATGAACTATGTGGAACATTGGCTGGACTGGGAAGCAGTCCCCTGTAAGAGCTTGTCACAGCTGTCAGCCTGCTGGCATTGGCCTGGTCGCCTCTGTCTTTCTCAACGCGCCCCTCGACTTTCACAAAACTGACCCAATTAAACCCAGGGAGGGGGGTGGGGGGTGGTAAAAATAAATTACTTAGGGAGAAATCCATAAAACAGACCAACCACGGAGTTCTTCACAGTACAGTACCATGCAGCTGATGAGGAGAGCGCTGGCTTTCCTTGAACCGGTGTGATTTAACCAAAGTTAGCACTCTTGACCACCTGGTCCATTCGAGATTGATGTCATATGTATGGATGTTTGAGATTTCCGCTCGAAAGGATAGCGATTGGCCACACTGGGACATGCCACGGGTGGGCTTGGAATAGCAGGGATGTGGACCCACCAGGAGACCCCCAGGTGCTGAGGGTGGAAGGGAGGAGAACGTTCTCCTGTCCTTTTTTGCTCTCTCGCCATGCTGCTGTTTTTCCAGGAGGAGATGGCAGGCTTGCAGACTATAGGGATCTTGTTGGTTATCTGCAGCTCTTTAAAGCTCCTACACTTCCTTGGTTTGATCGACTTCTCCAGCGAAGGTAAGAAATGGGCAGAATGGGGTGTACACACCTAGTGAAAAAGAAGGAAAACGAAGAAGTGTACACTAACCGTTAACAACTAAAAAGTTAAGTGTACGCTCCGTGTGGCAGTAATTGAACAATAAATCAGGAGGGCGATAAGATTATGTTCACTTCATCAGGTGCTCATAGCAGCACAGACCGTCAGACAGCCACAGAAGTGTACAGGATATGTGGCAGACTGCTAGAGTTATCTTTGTTCTCAGACAGTAGACGGAATAAGCGAGGACGGATCCGTTGAGGGGTCACAGCGAAGTCTAACAGCATGTCGAAATACTCCCAAGCGTGGTGAGCAGTGGCTAGCAAGTGTGAGCTTGGAGGGGTCAGAACAGCTGTTGGGAGCCATGGAGACGAAGAGCATCTCCATGAGGTCACCTTGTAACTGTTACGTTCATATTGTGACACCTCAGAGAGGTGTGGGTTGGCTCTGTTAGCACCTCAGAAACACTTGTTTGTGGGTGTGATTTGAGGGACTCCATATGAGCTTCAAGCTTGTTGAGCGACAGTATTGTTTTTTGTTGTTGTTTTTTTTTAGACACGGTGTCTCTGCGAACCATAAACACACACGCCTACATACAAACTTACACAAGCACATGCTCATACCCCTTCTGGGATGTTGGCTGGTCATCTGGTCACATGCTACATTGCAGTATCCCATTTCCAGTGTACTGAAGTCAAAAATGACCTGATTTTAAAATCCATCACGTGTTCTACAATGATATGAGTGGCATACACTATGGAGTATGTTGTCTTGTCAAACTGATAGATTTCTGCATCTCCCATATGTGACCTCACACTACACATTTAAATGCCTGATTCATACTAGTTTTATCCTCTTATAACTATAATATTATCGTTCATATATGTGATGCACAATGTGCAATGGAGTAGAGTAAAAGTCAGGTTTTAAGGAAGTTTACGTCAGGACATGCCTATGTTCTGTGATCAGTATGTTTATATGTGTCCGTGTTGTGTGTGTGTGTGTGTCTGTGTCTTGAGTTCGAGTACTGGGTTACACCTGATTCAGACCTTGAGTGTGAATGACAGTAGCCTTCCTGACACTAATTTACTGGGTACATGAGGATAGGAATACACTGCCACACATCCATATTCACGTAACGTGTAGCGCAGTTTATGGAATAATATAAATCTTGGATTTGGATAGTGCACATGCCTCAATCAGATGTATTCACCTACTTGCTCATCTCAGTAATTGCACTGTAAGCTGCTCACCCTGGAACATCCTAAAAACAATCCTTAAACCAGACGTTCTACTGAAATATACTAAATGTGTGTAATGCACATATTAAAACAGGTTTATTGATGTCAAAATCTATTTCCTTAAAATTTTTAAATTATCTTTTAAATTTAGTTTAATTTCCTCTACCCTTGCTTTTAATTTGATGGATTCTAACAACTGTAGGTCAGGTTTTGAAATGACCTAAAGCCAGGTCAGCAAACCGCTGCACGCCAGAAGGAGACATTCTGCTCTGCATGTTTCTGGGCCTTGCCTGCCTGCTGCTGATTTTGTCTTGGTGTGTTCTTGGCTTTGATTTTATGTGCAGGGTGATATTTTGGCCACATTGTCACTGATTGTGTATATTTGAGTATATATTTAAGTGAACTCCAGTCTTTTATAAGATGCAACTAACATAGAAAATATGTTCAAATTCCTACAAGGTTATTCCACATAAGTTAATTACTACTTTGATTAATTAATTTATTTGATTGACTAGTTAAGTTGCTTTGCAGGCGCTTTTTATCCAAAGTCACTTGCGGAGGTGTCCGTATGTAAGCAACATGTGCAGGGCATTTTACAGGATTGGAGGATGTTTCTTTTTAAAAGAAATTCCATTCCATAAACCTTTACACAAATTGGAAAAGACCCTTCCAAATAGGTTCTGTGTACAAGATTTGGGAATAAACATTTCCCTTAATGAAAACGCATGGTATTATGAAGTCCCAAGTGATGCATAATCTTTAAAAAAAAACACAGTATTAAATGAAAGATGAGACAGGATCACTTTTTAATAAGTGTTAATTATTTTAATGTAAACTGTGAAAAAGTTAAACTCAATAGAATAAGCGTTTAAAAAAATACCTATTAAATGGCTTTAAAAATAAAAAAAATACAAAACGGAAACATTTCACTATGAAACTGACCTGCCACACACTGTTAAAAAAAAGAAAAGAATAAACTCTATCTATTATGTATGTGCTTTTAGTATGTACACTAGCCTGAAGGGATTTTCTCAGCTTTGTTTATTAAAGCGCACTATGGCAATATTTATAATACGCCGTGTAGAAATGGAATACATTGTCCTAGCACAAAATGTAATATAAATATAAATAAGCAAATGAAACATTGAATTTGAACCGAGCCAATAAGCAATTTTTGCCCTCCCTCAAAACTTACTTCATGATAATTTCGGCTTTGAGACTTATTTTACGCCACTTCTTGCCATGTTCACCACTGCTTGTTTAATTTGGACACTTACCGTTTAATTTTGCCCCATTTTTTGCAAATGGACAGGAATCCGCAGCAGAGCAGGAATTATTGTGCTTTGACTCATATTAACGCCCCCCACTTGACTCACTTGGTATGCAAACTGGTAGTTAAACATCTGTGAGTTGTGAATTTGAGTGTGTTGTGAATTTGAGGCTGTTCCACCAGAACATTATGCTGTGAACATTAGCATGCACTGACATGGGTTGTTTACACCATAAACTACTCATACGCCAACTGTCAGTCAAACAATGGGATGTCAGGCTATGCTTGGGTCTTTGGCATGGTTGCCTCGATGCACGTGAGTGTCTACGACCACATCTCACCCATGAGTCACTGAATGGGTTCGAGTGCATGACCTTGGGACGAGAGAAGGAGGTTTGCTCTTGACCATGTTCAGTAGCATTGTGTAAATTGTGTCTCTCGAAATCCAGATGCTTGTATGTGTGTGTGTGTGTGTGTGTGTGTGTGTGTGTGTACACACGTTCTTGAGTACACTGTTTAACCTCTGCTGTGGTTGGTGACTTGCAGGTAACCCTCCTTCCAGCCAAAGCAAAAAAACCATAAAACAGAGATTCCTCAAACTGCTGCCCTGCTGTCAGCCCAGTGCCACTCCCTCAGTCAGTCAATGCAAGTGTTTCTTTGCTTTATTTTCCCCGTATGTCTTCTACAAAGCCTGCCGTCTCCCCACTCAACCCCGCTTGGCCCTGCAGTATAGACGGCCGTTACGTAAAACCCCGCCCACGTGCAGCCTCTCTTCGCGTCAATGCAGAGAATTCGCCCCATCCAATGAATCCCTTCCTTTCAGATTAACGGCGATTTGGGGCCAATGGTAGTCCTCTCCTTCTGACTGGAACCAGGGTTAAACTCTCAAACATTGTGTCATGGTTTGTGTTTCAAAAGCGCGTGGAAAAAGGCACAGGCGGCCGTGGAATTCCGTTTTCCGCTCAAGCGGTTGGTACGCGAAGCAGATTTGAGACCAGCATGGTGCCTCTTTGGCCCGTATGTGTGGACCAACAACACTGCTATGTCAGCATCAGCAGATTGACCTGCCACAGTCGCTTCCATGCCAGAAGGCTGGATACATCCAAATATCTGGTTGATCTCTGTTGTTGACTCTGTAGTGTCAAGGGGTCTTTCTACAAACTTATCAGTGATCATGTTAGTATATCAGTCTTGTATCACTCTGCGGTAGAGGAGGTTCTAGTCTAATTTTCCTCTTGTTAGACTATTTAAGTTTAGCGGGACAAATTCTGGGTTTTCTTCCAGCTTAAACCGATATTAAGACTGCTTGAAGATGCAACTGGTGGTCATTGTCATTATTGCCATGGTGTGTTCTGTCTCTAATTCAATGGCTTCCTTAAATCAGCCAGAAAGTAGTTACATAATAATCGTGAATCAAAAAATTCATGTGTAATTTCATTTTTAAAATGGCAGGCTAAATTAGAACAGGGTGTCAAACGTAAAATGGATTTGAATGAAATGTTCCTCTGTCTAAGTAAGAAATCCTTTGAAAACTCACTGCAAGGCGAAGCTCTTCCTTTTAATCGACTCTGGTTCGTAGGAAAACTATCTTTTCTGGAAGGAATATTTTCTGATGATTTCTTGGAAAGGTATTTAAATGCAGTTCTATGTTCCCCCATACTGTATGTTATTTTTACTCTTAGCTTAGAGTTTAAAGCTTTTAGTTTGAAGGTGGAGATAGTTAGTGTTTTAGAATGGTTTCATGTTTGAATTATGTTTACTGTTAATAATTATGGATTCCTGTTCTTACATGTAGCAGCACACATTCTCAGTATTTAGTTCATTGTTGTCATCTCTCTGGAGATAATGGTTGGAGTGTTAGACGATAGGAGTCGGTGCTGCTGGAGTGAGCTATACCGCCATTTGTCTATGCCCCCCCCCCCCCGCAGACAGTGTGGAGGACGACTTTGAGCTGTCTACCGTGTGCCACCGGCCTGAAGGCCTGGACAAGCTGCAGGAGCAGACCAAGTTCACCAAGAAAGAGCTCCAGGTCCTCTACCGCGGCTTCAAGAATGTGAGTCTCTCTCTCTCTGACAGACGCACGCTGCTAAAAATGTTTCCTGGAATGGAGCATGATTCAGCTGTGTACTGTGTGACCTCAAATCTACACCTGGCAGGTAGAGGATTTTTTATTGCAATGATGTAGTTTGAGTCCTACGCACGTGGGCTTATGTTTCTTATTGTGTCTGTGGCTGGTTAGTTTGTTTTTGGGCTGTTCACAGTCACTGAACTCCACGAGATTCCTTTCCCATGACCACTGAATTGTTTTAGATCTACTTTGGTTCAGGCTGACATATCCTTTTGGTGTCTGCCACAGGAATGCCCATGTGGAGTGGTCAATGAGGAGACCTTTAAACTCATCTACTCCCAATTTTTCCCTCAAGGAGGTGAGTATCCACGGATTGAAACATTGGCTAGCCATGCCTTTGTTTTTGAGCACTGACTTTGATGTGGGTTTATGTGAACTTCAGGCTTGGCTTTGGGGATTTCTTGTCTTCTATGGCATTAGAAATTGGAATTTCAGTGACAATTCGAAAAGGTCAGATGGAAAAGTTTGCAGGTTTTGAAATCCTTTTTTGTTGTCTATGGTTTCTTTGTTTATGTCATCTCGTGTTATTTCAATGTTTTGCAGAAAAATACTGATAACGTATATAATGAAAAGACACTGAAATGGGGAACTCCTGTCTTTCAGATTCAAGTACATACGCTCATTTCCTGTTTGAAGCTTTTGATACTAACAAGAATGGATCTGTTAGTTTTGAGGTGAGGTCTATTTAAGTGTGTGCTTTTTAGTGTCTGGGGTAAGCTCATCTGAAACCCCCAAAAAGTTACTGCTCTATGCATTCAGTCCTGATCAATACAGCGGTGCAAGTAGACCGATTACGCTTCAACAACATGTGATGATGATGGATGGTAAGAGGCTTTTGAAATGCATTCTCTAAGTTCTGGTTCTGCCTTAGTTGCTCCTCTTCACCTCTGTTCGCTGCAGGACTTTGTTGCAGGTCTGTCCATCATCCTCAGAGGATCAGTCAACGATCGCCTTAACTGGGCCTTCAACCTGTACGATCTCAACAAGGATGGCTGTATCACCAGAGAGGTGCCTAATAACTCCTAAATACTCCGTTTTCAGGAAGTGTCTGTTGATGGTCATTGATATGTGCTGATAAATCCTTGACCAGTGTCCACTCAGATCACATTAGCGTCCTCTTGGCTTGGAGACAGAGCAGCATTTGTATTTTATCGGTGTCCCTATGTTCGACCTTTTATGCGGCTTCCAGGAGATGATGGACATAATGAAGTCCATCTACGATATGATGGGGAAATACACCTACCCCTCCTTGCAGGAAGACGCCCCGCGGGAGCATGTGGAGAACTTCTTCCAGGTATGGATTTTCTCATTTTTGATTAGATATTCTCAAATTGACATTAAATGCAACATTACTGTACACTAATTATTTATCCTATTGGAAGTCATATCATGTGGAACGTGTTGAGGATTCTTTCCGTATTACTGTACTGTGTAATGTTGAATTACTTTGTTTTCATGCATTTCCTCCCGCAGAAAATGGACCGTAACAACGACGGAGTCGTTACGATTGATGAGTTCATTGAGTCGTGTCACAAGGTATGTGCCCTGAATTACAACGTGGAATATTGTCACCCCGAGCGGCTCGCCCTCGCACAGACTGAACCCTATGATCTGGATAATTAAAATCCAGAGAGTGTCATTTTCAAACTGTGAGCAGGAGAGAACAGTAGTGGCACTCAACTGGCAGAGCTAATCAGCCCCTACTCTCAGCTTCCTGGGCCAACGGTGCCCGCGAGAGGGACATGCCACTACTTCCGCTGCAGAGCGCAAGGAGATAATTGGAATGGGGATCGATCGTGATTCTTCATGCTTCCCCTGCGGCAGGGTTCATAGAGAAAAGCAGGGCAGCAGTGGCAAGGCAGCTGATCCCCAGTTGTTCGTAATCCAAATGACAGTGGGTGGGGGTTTGCGACTCACAGAGAGGAGCATGGATTCACGGAGGAGCTCCTGCGGGCAGTATCTAAGCGGACACCTCAGACTAATATATACAGAGCCACTAAAAGTATAGGTTTGGCTGAGAAAGTTGTTGGAGAACTAATGTATGCTTCCTCCTACTGACAGGATGAAAACATCATGCAGTCCATGCAGCTGTTCGACAATGTCATTTAAGACACATCTCCATGGAGCTGGGGAGGTAGGGTGGTTGGGCGAGCTCTGTGTGTGTTTAGACTCTTCACGGGCCTACAGCAGGGTCCCCACCCCCACCCCCACACAGCTCTGTCCCTCTGGCTGCCTGGAAAGTGGTTCTTTTCATCTTATTTATTTACTTCTTCACATGGAGACATGGATGAGAGGAAGTGGTGCTGGGCGAAAAAGGAGACAGAGGCTGAAGTTTGCCTTTTTGGTTAATGTTTCTAAAAGAGCCGTTCTATGGGCTGAACTCACAGAGGCCCCGCTTGTTTGCCGAGATGTTGATTGATGGAAGGAACCCCAATGGAAAGGGAGACTGACTGGCACCTAACCTAAACGGCCCATGAACGTCTATGGTTTTAATTGCATGATGCCACCACTTACTTGTACTGTTGAGAAGCATTTACCAAGGTACTCCAAAGCCTGCCTGCCTGTTCTCTTTGTCTGTCCACAGGTGCCTGGCTCTGACCGCGTGTGTTAGCGTATATTAGCGTTTGAGGCTACATTCCGGTAACTCTGAACTCTCCTCTCCCTAACTTTGCCGTTCTGCTAATAAAGATAACAACAACACACAATACTACATCCCAAGGTCCCCACTTCAGCTCACTTAATGCTTTATCATGAGTTAATAAATATACAGTTAGAAAAGTTCAATATTACATCGCACTTACTTTGCCTACCTTTTGGTTCAGGTTTATCAAACCCGCCGATGACGCTGGTACCGGAGGGATTGTTTAGGTGTTCTCCCAGGTTTATCAAACCCGCC
>JAOVYW010000054.1:4240943-4265160 GCA_025775045.1 Hiodon tergisus | reverse complement strand
CCCGCGTTATTGTTGCAGCGTCTATACACCAGAAAAACCAACAGCACCTCCTTGTTTCCATGGCACCGGTCCTGTAGAAAACTGTGTTCGGTGTGTGACCCTGTCCTACTTGTTTAGTCCCATGGAAGACCTAGAATAAAATTCCATCGCTTGCACACACTGTCAGCAAGGCTGCAAATGATTAACACTTGCAGGGGGAGCTCACATACCCCCTGCCTAGGAAACTTACAAGAAATAAAACAGACAAGTCAACATAAAGTTTCATGCCCATACCCCTGGCTCCCCTTCCAACCCCACCACACAAACACACACACACACACACACACACACACACACACACACACATATATATATATATATATATACACCCAACACCCAGCCACTTTGAATCCCCAAGTTTTTGTAGATCACCTTCACTTATTACCCACAGAGCTATTCATTAAAACAGCCCTCACACTCAGGCTAAAACACTGCCGACAGTGGGAGAGAATCTGTGCAACATCAAACAGTGATGTCACCAGTGATGTCACCAGCAATGTCATGGCTGCCTTTTTGTATAATCCCATTGGCTGTATCCAGTGCCCCAGTGGATCATTGACACCACACATTTATTATATTCCTTCCTTTCTTTTTAACAGGAGACTACCAGATGTGTAATTGTTTAGTATAAGTGTATAAAACAAGAGAAATGTGAATTTAAAGAGCAAACCCAAGGAGGGAAAACTTGTATATTGTGAGAGCTGGTGCAGCTCGTTAGACAACCACGTTGTTTCCTGGGAGGGGTTTCGGATCCCGCAGAGAGGCTGGCTTGTAAACCCTTCCCACCCTCTACGCCCCCCACCAAACACCATAGCATAGGCCTCATTCCCGTGATCAGCCCACACCAAGAAGCCGGCGACAGCTTATTAAGGAGTTCTAACTAGGAGCTTCCCAAGAACCCCTTAAGGCAAGGATAATAGGGCAACGTGACTAATGAGGGCAAGATGGACTTTATTACCTCCACACCCGAGACATGCAATTGCAATTATACAAGAGTGAAAAACACTTTTGGCGTCTGGGGCCAGCACCAACAGTAAAACGAGTTCCATCCTCTTTGAAAAAATATTTAGCCTTTTTTTTTTTTTCATTTGTCCCCCTCGCTGTTTTGGACACTCCATCTCCTGCTATGCGGAATCAGTAGGGTATGGTGAGGCACGGGCTCTCTCACCTTCAGCACCTTGGTGATCTGCTCAGTGAGGGTATCCAGCAGTCGCGTCTTCAGGAAGTCTTCCACCTTCACCACCCGCCCGTCAATGTAGTAACTGAGGGACAAAGACCATACGCGCTTCAGATTATCGCTGCTCTGTAAGCACCTTGTCACCAGCCACGGTTAGCCATGATTACAACGGATGATTCTGAGAATGATGATTTAATGTGGGTCCTGTTATCCACGCCAAGACAAAATGATAGCGCGGATAGGTGGTCTTTGCTCAAACTGGTGGAACCCAAGCAGCAAATTATATGAGACTGCAAAACTCATGCAAACTAAACTCTTTGATTTAGTAGCTCACATCACCAGGATGGTATCGGTCATATTACCAGGGCATGAATTCCACTATACCACTAGGTTCAGAGTTGCAGTGTTTTTGTATACATCCTTGTTAAAATTGTGAATTTGAATGCATCTAGAGTTCCAGCAAAACAAATCCTTTCCCCCCCCCCCCCCAGACGATTTTGTTGAACCACTGAAGCGCGATCAAAAAGAACTGTACCTCTCAGAAAGTCTTAAATAAGAGACCAGGGTTTTAGAATGGACTGGCTCAAATGTAGATAAATAGCAGATTTATTCCATGATGTGAATTAAGTTGTCAAAGGGAGGAGGCAGTGACAAGACGCAGAGCAGTCGCTCAGCAAACACAGATGGGGCAGTGAGATGAAGCAGCATGGAAATGACCATCTGGACTGGAGGGGGCCGGGAGGTGGGGCAGCCAGGGTCTCCGCCATCCTCAAGCACGCTAACGAAGAGTCTTACAGAGCTGGTGGAGTTGTGGGTCTCTGGAGAAAGGACCCATACAATTTACTGCTCCGGAGAGACCGTAGCCAAACCACTGACGAGGCAACTAATCTTCAGGATCCTTGGTATCCGTAAGGATCCGCACTAAATAATCACTCACACTCCATCTGCTTATTTTCCAGCTGCTCAAAGTCACTGGGAATCTCTATTAGTGGTCTTATCTCCTCAAGACCAGTCGTGACGACAACATACAGCAGAAGTGAAAGTGGAAGGAAAAGCCTAAGCAGAAAACTGGGTACCACACATCTGTTTTACACTTTCCAGTGTTGGTAGAAAGTGTGCATAATTTCTCCCTTGCATTTTTATCTTCAATAAATCTGTCTCGTTCTAAAACCCTACAGTGTAACTCAGATGGTGTGCGATGAGCTGTGATGTCCGACAGAGAAAAGATACAGGGATCTAAGGGCAACCTTTAATGCCAGGCATCTCTTTCATTTGGAAAAGCTTAAGAGTTTAAGAAAAATAAAATACTAAGCCATCGAAAAGCATGATGAACACAGGTAGCATGTCAGCAAACGCCAGAACGTTGCGTTTTGATCTCCAGCCAAGTCCCACCAGAGTGTGAAGAGGTACTGCAAGGGTAACCATCAAATCTGAACGGCCCCCCGAAACCCTGAAAACAATTACCCTAGATTGTGTTCTCGCGCAATAATGTTATCATGCCACAAGCGTTGCCTTGTGAGAACGGAATTCACTACAGAAGGTCACGAGGATTCGTGAGAATCTGTGAATCTCCACAATCTACTTTAATGATAAGTGAAGGATAACATGTTTCTGTTTAGCGCTTGTCAAATCTTTGTATATTAAACACTATTCTGCAAAATGTGGCATCATTAACACTATGCATAAACACCACATACCAGATAACCTACACTGGCTTGGCTTCAGAAACCTAACACACAACAGTGGTAGCTATACTATTTGGTTTAAAAACAAAAGACCAAATCCTAATTTCTTAAAATTCCCATATTTAAGTAAGTAATAGGACTGTAATAACAGGACAAATTGCAACAATAATAAAGATCATTTGTTATTTTTAAAATTACTACAAGGAGAGGGGCCAGCTGTACTAGACTGGGTAAAGTAATTCGAGCAGAATCACAGATGCAGGGGGAAAAATACCAGCTTGTGCAACTCTAATAGTGGATTCTCTTTCTAGATTTTTCCTTTTTTTCTGAAAACAAGAGGAGTGTTCCTCTTTGTAAGTCAAGTACCCACTTCTCTGCCACTCCTCAATATCATTTCTGAGATTTAGACTCTCAAAGCAATCAACGGATTAGAAGCACGAGTTGTAACCAATTCATTTTGTGGCAAAATAAGTAACACAATTTTATATACAACTATGTACAACAGCTACCGCGGATCATTTCACTGAGATTCTCTGGGAGCTCACGATTCATGGCCAAATTTATCATACAATTATGAGATTCTGACTATTCTTTACCAGCTGGTTATTATATCACACATCATGAGAAATCAAATGTAGAAATCTGCTGGGCAGAATTCCATATCCCTATGCATGTGTCTATGTAAACCGCACTTTTGAACCTGATGCAAATATACAGATGAAGCCTTTTCTTATAGTAACCCTTTGGTACTAAACTCCACTCCACATGGCACGCAGCGGTAAAGTAGTTTAGGAAAGCCCTGACATGGGTCAGATTCAGATCCATATTGGAGAGTCGGAAGTATTGCTACCCCCAAACCTATGAAGCATCCCATTCCTTACTGCATGGTTTGGGAGATCTAGGAATCCAGGAATTCTGTCTTCGCATTTGAGAGTAGTGAAAAAGCAGTCCTAACATCTCTTCAAAAATAAAATTGAGGGATTTATTAACAGTTTATAAAGGGAAAAACCCAAACGGGCTAGCTATAAAATCATGCAGCCAGGCATTCAAGCAATGTTTACCCTCTTCTCTCTCACACACCTATACAATTTATATTCATCCCAATAAGCATCTTCAGATGGAGCCAACTAACCAATCAACCAAACAATCAGGCAAACATTTACACATGATTTTCAAGATTGATTAAACTAAAAGCACACAGTTAAAATTCACTTAAAATACACACCCCCTCCTGGAATCTCCAAAACGATATTTTGGGAAAGAAAAAAAATATTTTTTAGAATCAAAATCAGCTTTTGAGTTGGACGCCCTGCTTTTTATGCAATGGCAGTCCAATGTCCTCCTTCGCACCACTAATTGGGCACTCATCCTTCTGGACACCTGCCCATCAAGACGGTAGAACATTCCACTGGCCACGAGGACACCTGCCCCTCCAGCTCTCCCCCACTGCAATAAGTGTAGAACGGGGGGGGTTCCTGTGTTACTGTCCCATACCGGGCCCAGGACACCTCCATTATCAGATTCCCTGTCTAGTTCCGCCATCCTCTGAGCTAGTCTACCCAAAGCAGATGGCAACAGCTCGGTCCCCGGCTCACAAAGCAAACAGGATATGCAAGCTGCTCCCTTCTATGGTCTCTGACAGTTCCACCCACGAGCGCGGCAACAGTTCCTATTCACGCTACTTTAACATTCCGGTAGAGAAAAAGCATGCTGCCAGCTACTATGCAATGATTTGACTCATCAAACAGTTTACTACATCAGCACTGCCCCTGCTTTGTTCAGTCTTCAGTTCTACATCACAATCACAATCCCTACTATCTTGGTCAAAGATGAAAGAATCAGCAAAAGCTAGTAGTAGCTAGATTATGACCACCGACACACTTCTCACCTGGTCTGAGAGTTATGTGCCTTCATACTTCTTTGAGTTTAATTGTTAACTTTGGATATCCATTAAAATGCTGATGAGAAATTAATAAATGTATTGTTACATGAGTAAAAGAAGTACTGGTCGATGACCTGCTTGAGGTCTCAAGAGATTAGCTGAAATATTCCGGTTTATCTTTGAGTCTCGTAATCGAAACAGGTTTAACCAGGTCTCCTCGAGCTGACACTTGCCCTTTACAAACAACTCATCGACCCCCTTGCCCACTTGGAGTACATTCCGTGTTTTACAGCAAGACCGCTGCTGACATGACAGAAGCTGCATCCAAGGGCAGGGTGGTCGAGAGAAGGGGGGGCGTGCCGCTCTACCCTGGGGATCTCATGCTCAGGAGCCTGTCAGCTCAAGTCTCCCCACCGCACCAAAGCGGGTACATTAGTCACACTAAAAAGGCCCAGGCAATTACAGAGGATTAGGGCATACCTGATTAGTACAGGTAAAGCCATCAACATAATCAGATGATAATCGCTAGCTATAGTAATAGCACAAAGACTTCTTTCTAATACTCTTAGGAATTCCCTGAAGGACATGAAAACCTGCGCCAAAAGACAACTTGGAGCATTCCACCCCATGTCATTCATATAATTTGATTACTAAAGTGCAGCAGAATACTACAAATTAAATACATTTTTCACGTAAAACTACAACCCTTATGGAAGACATTCAGACAAACTAAAAATTCATAATTTCGATCAATTTAAGGACAAAGATTTAAAGATGAAAATGAGTAAACATAAATACACACTAAGTGTTCAGTTCATTAGGTACGCCCACCCCTTTGCCTCCAGAACAGCCTGAATTCTTCAAGGTGTTGGAAATTTTCACCAAGTTGGCCCATGCTGACATGATGGCATCATGCATCAGCTGCAGATTGGATGCTGGTACATTCGTGCTGTGCACAGCCATGCAGGGATGCACCTGGTGCAGCATAAATGTTCAGATACGCTCTGGTGTACAACCATTGCTCAGTTGGCATCAAGGGACCTAACACGTGCCAGGACAACATTCCCCACACCATTAGACCCCCGCCACCAACATGTACCATTGACACCAGGCAGATTGGGTCTCGCGCTGGACTCGCTGCTATGCCAAATCCTGTCTGCCTGCTTTATAAAGCAGGCCACGGCCATGTGACTCACTGTATGTAAGAGCGATCCACTTTTGCGAATGGGGTGGTGTATCTAATAAACTGTACACAGAGTGTATGTGCAGCAGTAAAATACATGCAAATTCAGAATATCGTCTTAAAACTCATTTAGGGACAGCCCAGCTAACGAAGAGGCGTTTGCTATCGGACGCGGGACGATACCTTAAATAGATACTGAGCCACATATGTACCGAATGCACAGTTTTTAAACACGTTATTTAGTGTCATTTTGCTACTCAATGCAGGGTTAATATATTAAATATGGATGTTTTGTTAAGTTTGTCTGGAGAATAAAAGTGCACTCACATACACATGCACACACATACATACGTACATATATATATATATATATATATGTATATATTTGTGTGTGTGATATATAGATTGTTTTCTACTTACGTATAATAACATTAAAATGCATCAGAATATTTTACCTGTATATGTCTGTAAAACTATCAAAACTATCTTTTGGTAAGTGTGGGGTGTCTAAGATAGATAGAAATATAAAAGGTAGAATACCTACTGTTGCCACGTAACTGCGTCAACAATAGAACCAGCATTCTTCATGAACCTGTACATGAAAAGATGTAAAGATTGACCATTAATGACAGCTTGAAAAGCAAAACACTCAAAGCATCAACACTTAATCAAAACACTGAGCCATACTATCACCCGATGAAAATAAAGGATGGAAAAATCCCAGAACAATCAGTTTTTGAACAATCAGAAAGGGAATCTAAAAGCAACAATTTGCATGGAAATTCAACCCATTCAGGCTCTGTGCCCACAGGCCACATACCTGGACTGCACCTTAAGATGTAATTATTCTTGATTTCCTTGATTTTACTTTAAAAAAAGTAATGAGGTTAGTGTCTCAGGTGCTTAAGAACCAGCTGATACTAGCGAGGAACATCCTCACATACAGCACCATCTGCTAAGACTGCTGCACTATTGACCCGGGTTCGAAAAGTAAGGCTGAGGTAGTAACCGTGGGGTCAAGCCATTGCTCTCCGGGTCTCCGTGTTTATAATGTGCACCCAGCCACAGTGACAGCTGTCTCTGGTGCAGTGTAAACTGTCTCTGAGTGGGAGATGCTCAGGAATGACACTGCTTAATCTCAAAGAGATCGCAGATACCCTTATATGGGAATAAAAATCTTACTGGAGATTGGCCTGCACGTACGCAGCTAGGTGTAACGTTGTGCGGCGAGGGGATGGGCATGAGTGGCCTTAACACTGTTTGACTTAACATCTGGTTAAGTGTTTCCTTCAGACATAGGAGAACAGACCTGGCGCTCACAATGAATCACTTCTTGGCCCACAACACATACTGGCAGCGTCTCTTTCTCTCATCCTTCTCCATTCTCCCCTGCCGCCTTCTTCTCATTGCACTCTCTGCACCCCTAGCCCAAGTCTCAGCCAGTATCTTCAGAATCTAAACTCTATAGTTCCTACGTGGATGGTCACTGAACAGGTCCCAGGGGGAGTCCTAACCAGAGGAACATCCTCCCGGCACTTCACGAGTCAGGTTGCACGTCGCACCGGCGAATCCCACGACGGACAGGCAGGCAACGCAGCACCAAAGGGGTGCTGCAGCGAGATATATCGGGAGAAAAAAAAAGAACAAAAACCAGCCAAGACTCTGGCAGGCATCTTGAAAGCAGACTACTCAGACCCAGCATTTTTCTGGGCATGTGCAAACGCAGTGATCGTAACACAGTAAGTCGGTAGCCTTAGAAATCGGCGTAGTAGAAGAGGTGGAATGGAATTCTGCCTCTTTCGTCGGCCACCGCAAAACCAGGTGATGCACATGGCGATCCTTAGTCATGATTGTCAATCATTGTCAAAATGTATTTCTGCCACGACTCATATCACTGGCGGAAAAAAAACTCACTAATCAGTGCCTAGTTAGTGTCTTAAATTATTTATCAGAGGGTCACTTTCTGAGGGTCAATCCAGTGTTAGAAGAACTTTGCATCTAAGTTGGGATAAATGCTCATTGTTATTTCTTATGTTACACAGCACTAATTCTCGAAGACAACAGGTGTCTGCTAGACCATATTTAAATATAAAAATGGAAGGCTAGGACTGGTAATCACACTTTACTGTATTCAATAGGTGTTTCTTTCCATGAGTTGAAGATATGAGACACAGTGTAACCCGCTTAATGTACCAATTACCTTGCAGAGTTTTGGGGATTTTATGTGGTTTGGGATATCAACAGGTCGACAGGGTATCATGTTATCCTATGGTATCACAATGCAGTAAACTGAAGGGACATTCGAGCAAATTCAACACATATTCAAGCGTTTTACATATCAACAAAAGAAAAAACTGAATATAATCCTGTGCAGGTGTGCTGTCTGCACATCTGATTCCCTTCCAACAGATTGCTGATCCGCAGCAGAGCAAGAACATGGTGGATCGCCAGATGGCCAGTAGGTGTGTTCCACACCTTAAAAGGGAAGGACAGTTCCTTCCCCTTTCTGGTGCTACACCATGTGATTATACTAATAAGCATGAAATAATCAGGAGAACTTAAACACGAGCAGCCTTTGTGACTACGTGCTTTTTCTTTTCGGTTTTTTTCTTTCCTTTTCTCTTTTTTTTTGGCCTTCAGCAGTTGCTTCCATAAAGAAGCGTGTCGGGAACTAGAGCATACATAACACATGTTAGCAGGTCTACTGGGATCTTCAGCGCCATTAATCAGTATATTGTTCTAATGATTACTCTTCAAGAAGAAGTTCAAGGATTTATGCCTATATGCCAAAATTCTAGAATCTCACCTCAGATAATTTTTCAAGAAATATCAGTGTCCGAGGAGAGACTACTACGGTCAGAAATGAGATGCACAAGAATTTTTGATTAAAAGAACGTCATGCTCAAGTTGCTCCAGGTCTCTCCACGAGGCCCACCCAAGTACAGTGATTAACGAGGGGGGAGAAGTATTTGAACGTAGTGCTATCAGTGCGTCAAGACCTGCGGCTCACACCGGCAATGGTAAGGCCAAGAAAGACGGATGCACATCGCACATACGCACATGCCATAATAACGCCAAGCTATCTTTGGCTTTTTTTACATTTAAATTCTGGTATATCTGGCAAACCAAGTGAGGCCACTGGATATGACACTAATGGAGCACTGCCCAGTCACTGACCAAAGACGCTCATTCATTTTTCCTGTTGCACCTGCTGCAGTGCTTATGGATACAAACGGATGCAAACATACACTGACTATTTTGCACTGAACTATTATTCCGCGCTTCTGCCTGTATGGATTTTAACTGTAATTGCATTCAGAAGGACTTGTGACTTGTGCCACTGGTTTCCCAACCCTGCCTCCAGGATTAAGCAGAGATGAAGCATGTTTTAACAGGTCTCTGACAACCAGTCAGCAGACCAGCCGAGCTGAAAACAACATTTCGCTCGCCGAAAGGGAGGGGAATGTATGGTTCAGATCTGGTCATGACACATTCAGTTCCCCACCAACCTGTCAGTCTGACTCCCTGCTACTGCAGGAGTCAGCGGAGAGACAGTCCTATGACAAGTGTCTCCGTGTTCATGCCAGACGCCACTGTCCACTGTCTAACCTCCAAGACAAGTGCTAAACCTCCCATGCTGCTCGGTTTTTGAGTGGTGGCGTGAAGACTTAGAAAGTGTGGAGCTTTGAACGCACCGTGGGATCTGCAACAGATCCGCACACGAACTGTGAACCTGATCACACGCCTACCAAAGTGCGATAATCAAACTCAGCTATTGTGCAACTTTTATACAGCGCACTTAAGATTTGTGCATGTCAGATCTATTTGGATTGAGTAGTTAGGATCCTGTTTGACGAACACTGACTTTACATGAATTCACAAACATTTTATATGAAGTCTTATATAACCCATTATCAGTTATGGTTAAGTTACACAAACGTTCCTGCACAAATCACTTTGGAGCATGTTTACAATTACGTCCATTTGATCCAACATAATAATATCAGTGCTGTATTGCGGCTTATTATCCCATGGTGCATTGCCAGTAGAAACGCAGATATTGTGAGGCCAGTAAAGAAAAGGTATTAGAGTTAATTAACATAATTTCTCCAGAGAACTCCAAAACTCCAGCCTGGCAGCAGCATGCTGCAGTTGTTTTATTACAAAGGCAGAACTCCCTTGAGGCTAGCTCAACCTCAATATGCACAAAATATACATAGAAAAGCCCCGTCACCTAAATGTCTCAATTCAGCGGTTAAACCAGTAACATTTTATGTAGGCCCCACAGCACAGGAACAGGAGATATCTTCCCGAAGGAGAGTAGGCAGGTGGAATATTGCTCCGTCACACTATTAATCGAGTGACACTCTATTTAGCTGACAGGGTATTTAAATGGCACGGCAGTCCCTGGACTAACAGCCCCTGAGATAAACATCTCCTGGCCGAGGCTACTCCTTCCACGGTGAAGCGGTCCGTCCAGTCAGATGTCGCTCGCGGTGCTATAAAACTGCCTGTCTGCATCAGCGCAGGAGCAACATGATGCAGTGCCTCGTGCATCCTGAGACTGGAGAGGCGGCGGAGGTCCAAAGAAGACGGAGACTCCTTGGCTGCCCATTCATTTGGTTTCTTTCCTAACACGTCAGGGTCAAAAAGCAACAGAAGCCACTTCAGCATACTTGAATATTAAAATATATACGGCGCATATCCTTTTGATATTTTTTACGTTTTCCAATTTCGATTCGTACCTTTCGAATTGTTTTCCACCTTTTCTTTGCTCTGACCTGATAAAGATTATTTAATCACAACAAGATACGTTGTTTTAAAGATACAGACCGATTGACTTAACTGTAAACTCACATTAGTATTGCTAAAGTTAGGTATTAGAAGAAGAAGTGTTATGAACAAGCATGGACAGGTTTTGGAGTTTTCTATTTTGGTTACACATAGCATTCAGAATGTGTAGGCAGTCAAATTTTCATGCTTGCAAATTAAAGGCTTTAAAAAGTATTGCTGGCTGGGACAACTAAATCATTTAAGAAAAAGTGCTGATCTCGCATTGACGTTGTACACCGGATGGTCAAGTTTCAGTGGCATCGCGGTGTTTTTACACTTCAGAAAGCCTTTCACAGCAACAACTACCAACGTCGTACTGTAATACGTGAGACCGCACACCTTACCAGTCAGACGGTCAATGCAAAAAGACTCATGGCTCTAAGCGTCCTTCGTTGACCTTAAGTGTGTCCGTTCAGATCTGGGACCCTCGCCAGTCCCTCCCCCCTGTGTGGCCAGAGCTCCACTCACCCCTCCAGCAGTAGGATGGCGTTTTTGCGGGGGCGTCCGACATTGGGCCCGTAGAGGCTGGCCCGGCTGTAAAAGCGGACCGATTGCAGAAGCCGTCGCAGCTGGGCAAAGTCCTGTGCCAGCTGGCTGCTGTTCAGGGTGCGGGCCGCCATCGAGCGGTAGCTGTTGGGCTCTGCAAGAAGAAAGTGGCTCTTTTAGACATCGGCCCGGCGGCACTGAGCCCTGTTCGTAAGGAGAGTACAGCAGAATGTGGTAAATGAACAAATATTTTCCATTCCAATAGCAAAGGACTGCAACGAACGGCAGCACCCTCGTGATCCGATAAAGGAATCTTTCTGGTCCCGGATCTGATCCTTCTGATGAATGGCCCTAATTTGGAAGCCACTGGAACTGCGTGGTTCCAAATGGTTTCATGAGTGGTCTGTACCAGGCCCAGCACTGATTTTGCGATTTGACTCCGAACACGAGGTTCGAAGCAGGCCAATAGCTACCTGACATGAGACAGATGAAATCCCTTGCTAGCTTTTACGCCAAGACAACCAACCAGCTACGCTGTTCCAAGTGTGTGTCATACTGACAAGGAATTACCGTGCATAAAGTCAAATTCTTATTTGGGCTCTTTTGTTCCATAATTCCTCATTATGCCTTCAGAAGACTGTTCAGTTTAGTAATTTGTTCTTGTTTGGTTTAATTTAAATGATAGACATTTTTCTAATTTACCTCTTAGAGACAACTTCCAAGTGGTAATTTAAGTTTTTACTCTCTAATGAGGACTTGGCAACTTTCTGAAAGGCCTGCGCATGTAGAATGCAGCATTCCATGTTATGTCATGTACAATAAAATTAGTAACTGTAGTCCAAAACCCAGGCTATTCCTGCTCTTTTATGACTGTTTGTGGAAAACAAAAGACAACTTCCAAATGGCAATTTCTACAAAGCCTTTAAGGACATCTGTGTTTTCAAAAGGCTTACATAACGTCTGATACCAATGACTGTAATGGCTATGCGGCTTTACACAGGTGGTCCAAGCTTTTCTTTGTGGTTGCAAACCCAGAAACTTGTGACTAATGGCGAAAGCACTAATAGTGGGGAGAAAGAATAAATGGAATATGCCTATTGAGAAGCTCACTCAGTAAAGGCCCTTGCCTGAGTCTAACAGAACCAGTCCGACCCCCAGCTTTTTACCACAATTACCAGAGTTACGCCACCATAGCCCGGAATTAAACTCAGGTTGTCACAGCCTCCTTACAGCCCAGGGCAACAAGACTTTCTCTAGGAACTTATCATTCTCCTGTCTTCGACTCTAAGGAGTGACGTCACTCTCAGTAGCGAGCCGTTCACATGCGACCCTCTACACGAGCAGAGTCCAATGTGCTGGATTTCGCAGGTTTGAATCCTGTCAACCAGATCCAGCACGTGCATTTTAATTGTTGGCGAGTCAAAAATTGGTGATCTCAAATTGGGGAGAAAACACAAAAATAATTAATTCAAAATAAATAAATTAATTCTAAATAAATAAATAAAAATTATAGGAATATACCATTAAAATACAGGTTGCGTGTGAGACCAGAATTTTCCAACGCACACTGGAACATGGTACTGTATAAGCGCTACAAAACTGCGAGTCACACAGGAAGGACGGACGGGTCACACAGGACATACGGACGGGTCACACAAGGAAGGACGAGTCACACAGGACGTACGGACGAGTCACACAGGAAGGACGGACGGGTCACACAGGACGTACAGCCGGGTCACACAGGAAGGACGAGTCACACAGGACGTACGGCCGGGTCACACAGGAAGGACGGACGGGTCACACAGGACGTACGGACGGGTCACACAGGAAGGACGAGTCACACAGGACGTATGGACGGGTCACACAAGGAAGGACGAGTCACACAGGACGTACGGACGGGTCACACAGGAAGGACGAGTCACACAGGACGTACGGACGGGTCACACAGGAAGGACGGACGGGTCACACAGGACGTACGGCCGGGTCACACAGGAAGGACGGACGGGTCACACAGGACGTACGGACGGGTCACACAGAACGTACGGACGGGTCACACAAGGAAGGACGAGTCACACAGGACGTACGGACGGGTCACACAGGAAGGACGGACGGGTCACACAGGACGTACGGACGGGTCACACAAGGAAGGACGAGTCACACAGGACGTATGGACGGGTCACACAGGAAGGACGGACGTGTCACACAGGACATACGGACGGGTCACACAAGGAAGGACGAGTCACACAGGACGTATGGACGGGTCACACAAGGAAGGACGGACGAGTCACACAGGAAGGACGGACGAGTCACACAGGAAGGACGGACGGCAGTTATAGACTCACCGTTGCCAAGCTCCCAAGACATGTTGTATTTCTTGCCGGCGCTGTACTTGAGCAGGCTGAGCGCAGTGGAGCCGTTCCAGGAGTTGTCTGGGTTCCGGTGCAGGGCGTTCAGCCCGAAGATCAGGTGCAGCCCGGCACAATCGGCAAAGTTGTAAAGTTTGTCTACAGACCTGGCTGGGAAAAAGCGAGACGCAGTTGTAACGTTGCTTCTTTGTTTTTTTTGTTTTTTTGCCTTTTCAAATGCATAAAACCCATGTGGGTACCAAGGTCCTTCACAGTTCTCCTTCCCTGAGTGTGGACATCTGAACTGATCATATAACATGCTGTTAATTTTAAGCGCACAGCTAACCGGGTTCACCAAACTATTTTAATAAAGTTCATCGGGGCAGTTTATGAGGCATTGCGCGTCCTTTTTCTGTATAAATTCCATTCGCCATGATGGGTTACAGGTGAATTCCACTGTCTCGAGCACTCCCGCTGTGACCATATTTTCTGTTAAAATTCTAAGAGTCAAAAAAAAGAGAAAACCACACACGCGTGCTTGCGTCACTTAAGGAAAATTGAATCTGAGAATTTCAAAGGAATTCACTTTATTTGAGAACGTCAACGCAGACACGCAGTAGAAATTACATGTGCAACTGAAGCGTAGCTTCCTATTATGTTTTTTTAGAGGTCTAGAGGGTTTGGCATGGTGGGACTCGCGTGGCATTTACCGAGGGGGATTCTTCAAAGCAGGATTTTTACGACCAACCCTTTTCTCCAAAGGGCTCCAGAAGTGATAGTTATTCTGGCAGGTTTGATTTACTCTATTCATGGATGCCTTTGTGCGAATTACATTTTCCACCAGCATGACAGGACACGGGAGAATTCTGAATTAATAACTCAACTAGCCAGGGACAGCCAGTCAACTCACCGTTCAATTGTATACACATTCTTAATTATTTTATGCCTAATTTCCGTCGAAATGTCCCACTCTCTAAGTAGGACTTTTATCGCAAAGAGTGACCTTAGTAGAAATGGCAGGGAAGCTTGAGAAAAACAAGATATTTTTCAAATATCCTTTTACACTAGCACATGAAAAACATACACTTATTGAGAACTGTAATGTCCGGATTAGGAGAATGACCAGTTTAGGTAAACCCGAACAACACTTCCTTACATCCGGTCACATGTATGAGATGACAACCCAGCTACACAACATCATTATAATGAGAGATGTTATGAGAATGTCATGTGTTATCTAGGAAAGGACAATTGGACTCAAGCAACCTGCTCACGCATCACAGACCAAGGGCAACATATGTATATGTGAATATTACAGAAATAAAACAGAGTTTGAGAAATCTGGAAGTAGTTGTAATAATTGCATTTCTTTACTCAGATTCCTGGGTTGTTTATTTAAAAACGTCACTGGGCATTTGTGATCAGGAGGGAAGAATGTTTAGAAAATTTAACAACAGAAACACAGTCACTATTGAATTTGCCAGTGTTTACCGCATTCCCCAGCTTAAAGGTTTTACAGGCCGGAAACAAGTTAGATCGCGAGTTTTAGCTGGTTGTGCATAACCGAGCAGGTAGTGCATTCTGACTTTTAATCTAACTGCAGAATTACAACCACATCACTTCAGTTGTTGGCTTTTTCCGTCTTAGGACATTAAGATTTAAACCCCAGTGCTCAGTTCGGATATTCCCCTGAAATTTCTATCCCTGTACGTTCTACCTAACTCTCTCACACAATTTGCATTTCAGTTGCTTGGCAGACACTTTTATCCAAAACGACTTACACAAGCATACAATTTCTACACTCATACAGCTGGATATTTTACTGAAGCAATTCAAGTTAAGTGCCTTTCTCAAGGTTACAGCAGCTGGGGCGGGACTTGAACCAGCAATCTTTGGGTTACAAGCCTGTCACCCTAACCATACGTACACGTGTGCAGAAGCACACAATCACATAGGCACGTGTGCACACGTGTACAAACACAACGGGAGAGACGTTTATCCGGCACCACACAATTGTGCCGTCCCTTACGCGAATATCCTCGGTTCTTGTTTTGAAACTCCGTAAGTTAAAAATAAGTTAAAGTCATAAACATAAATATTGGGCTGCACTTTGGCCTAACTTCCTGTCATAAAATAGGAACAGATTAAGGTTCCAGATGGACTAAAGGATTAGGGCTGTTTAAATGGTTGTAAACCTGTCACAACTGTGTCAGGCCCATTTGAAGAAATGTGCTAAACCAGGGCAATGATACTTGCCATTATTATTTGACAAATGTTTTGCAAAAGAAAATTGACAACTTGAGCTTGTTCCTGACGAGAACAGGTCATTATGGATAGGTGAGCACTGGCGGTCTCATTAAAGGGGTCTCAATCATCACAATTGCTATCAACAACTATCAAAAAAGTGCTGAATTTGTCAAACACATAGATCATTTATAAATGTTCCTCCACTCTTTTGTTCACGCCATCCTAATTTGAGGGACACAACTACTGACGAGAATGCTATTTAACATGGCTGGTTTTATCTGTGGAGAACATTTTTGCTTAAGAGTAATCTTTACTGACTGTTTCTGCCTCAATTATTGCATTGAACTTTGAGCCACAACAGTGAATCTAGATTTTAAAACAAACTGAACAATTATTACTGGTATGCTTAATCATTAAAGTCAAAGGTTGCTAACGTCTTTATTCTCCGAGCAATGGAATACATGACGCCTCCCATGTGGGTCAGTTAATAAAGGCACTCGTCCTAAGAGCAGGCTGTGCCCTACCAGCTGGAACTTGTAGGTTCGAATCCAACTTATGTCAATCACTAATTGTGACTGGGAGAGCACAGCGGTGGCGCAAATCTTTAACGAGCGTCTCCTATTGGCTTCCAGTATCATCAAGAGGGATGTGCTTCTGCTCCAATAGGTGCTGAATCTCTTACGTGGGGTGTGAAGCCTGCAGAGTGTAAAAGAGACAGGTGGCTCAAATGCGACCGTGATTGGAGGACGTTGGTCACACCCTTTCTGCATGTGGTGGCAGGATTCGTAGTGAAGAGCTGAGATGCTTTAGCACAATAGAAGATTCTTTTTATGTAGAAAGTAATACCAATTTTCCTTAAATAGAGCGACTGCCCAGGTTGTCCCTCCTCCACCGCCCCCCCACCCAGCCCCCGACTCCACACTTCATACAAATAAAAAAGAGAATCAAAGGCAGGTGTGATGGAAAGCAGGGCCTGGATTGCCAGAGCAGTGGGGGTGAATTGGAAACAGATGCGGTTAAGCACCGAGGGATTCCAGATATCCACACACCTGAGCCAGGATCCTCTGTTCACCTCACCGCACTCCTGACACAAACCAAACATCGATGTTGCAGTAATGCTATGAGAACAATATGCACTACACGGGTTTCCTTGCTAATTTACATGTATTCAAGAGCGACTGACAGCCCGCATTTTCCAATTATCCAGCCACTACTCTAAATGGTTTCCAAAACAGCTAGCAGTCGGTAGCAGAAATTCCTAAATGCCCCATTAATTTTGACAAAAAGTTATGTTTTGCAACAATGTTATTTTTATGCTCATTATGTCAATATGGTTTTCTGTTGAATAGGCTAATGAATATTAACATACTAAAAAAAGTAATGTTTTGGTAATTTAACTTTTATTTGTTAAGATTGTCTTTATCTGTAGTTTTATTTATTTTAACCATAGATGATAATAAGCTATGGTTGGGACAAAGGGAAGAGAAAATGTCAGAATTGGTATTAATGTTGATTTTTCAACTCAAAAGACTGATTCTGATCCAGCTACGTATCCCAGAAGCACCAAAGTCACGATCTGACAGCCATTTTTCACCGCGGTCTCTGAAGCCCAAATCTAAAGACAGGACATCCCCATTCTATGAATACACAAGAGTAGTGAGGAACGCTGGTTTTCCAAGTTAAAAACAGACTTCCTATTTTAAAAAAGCAGACTTCCAGTTAGACTGGGCTCAAGTGCGTGGGGACGCGGAGGGAAACACAGTGTGAAGATTGCGAGATTCCCACAGTCCCCCGTTTGGCCTGTTAGAAACAGCTAAGGAGCGGGGGTCAAAGGTCAACTACGACCACGACACAACACAATAACTGAGATATATAAAAATAACAAATAAGAAACATAAGCTCGAGGTCAGAGTTGCTGGAAACGTGGTGTTGGAATAATTTGAATTTAGGGTTGGTAGAATTCCGAGGGGCTTCATTTTAATTTTTCAGGTTTTAAAGAAATTAGCCAGCGGCACATGATGGTCTCTCCAATATATTTTCTAAAACTTCAGTAAAAGTAAAAAAATCATAAAACATTCTTAAATATTAGTAAAAACTTAATATGGAGATTTTTATGGCCCTCGTTTTGAGAACTAGAGGCATTTAACCTGCAACAGTATGCATGATGAATTACATCAATTGACATAATGGCCACAAAAACGCTTTTCTCATCGCATTTCACTGTGATAACCGTAATATGTTTCACGCTCTACTTTATCTAAAAGCAGAAAAGGACCTGGTCTTGTATTTAAGGACGTAGGACAAATTGCGTGGAACGGAACACTTTCTGCAGCAGTTTTTGACACTATCCACTCAAAAATGCCCCAGCACCCGAGCGTAATGGAAACAGTTGGGCCTGGAGAGTGTCAAAGCAGCTATCTGATAGCAGACACAAGCACTCCATAACGATCAACCAGAGTACTACGGCTCATTTCTACACTATAAACGAGAGTTTGGTTTCAGACAAGCAGTTACCTACAGCAAAGAGGGGTCAAACTGACTCCAAAATAGACTGTTTGCTTCTTGCGATTTTTTTTCTCCTGTACAAACTCTTGTGATTAAATTGATAATAAATCCTTTTAGAACACGTAATAGTATTTTGGAGGTTTCTGTTGTTGGATTTTATGTGATTTTCATTAGATACAAATGGCAGATTTACTTCAACACCAGTTAGGATTTCTACACAAAATGCTAAACTGAGACGAAAGACATAAAAACAGATCATAAATTATGGCTTAAACCTACGCAAGTCCCATTAACATGTTCCCAAAGAATACTGCGGTTTAAGGCCCCGACAAGTCAACAAAATAACCACGTAGCCTTTCTTTATACCTCATTTTCTGTACTTTCATTAACTAATTTACTTACTTTCTTTTGAGAGGGAGAAATGCAGAAACAAATGGTTATGATAAATTCTTGGGGTAATGAAGCCGGTGACAAGATGACAAAAAGACAGACCGTTCAAAGTAACTAAAGAGTCGATTCGCTGGACTTTTCTCTCTTTCTCTCTAGCGTTATAGTCTGGTTTGACCTGATACAGACTTCTGAAACAGCCAATGTACATGGGGTCCAGCAGTTATTTTCAAGAATGGTATCTAAACCTGATAGCAGATTATTAACAATTAACCATTTTTACAATTGTGATTTTGAAAACGGATTTTAGACGTTTTTAAAGAGACTTTCAGTTTGGAAAACAGATTTTAAAAATATTTTAAGTTTCCCCCCCCCCCCTGGTATGTTGCTAAAACAGTTACAAAAGAAATTGGGGGGATCTGGGTTCTCTCAAAAGCAGAGTAAAAAAAAAAAAATCCAGGGTCTGGCCTGCTCCCAAACTCCAGCTCCAAAAGACGGGAAATGGTTTGTCTTCAAAGTTATCTGCCACTGACTGGAGCAGCAGGAAATGTGGTCTTGGGTGCAAACCCTAGCAGGGCTTTGTCAAGGTCAGGTCAGCATCCCCAGCAGTCAGGTATACACGCAAGAACCTGAGCAGACTGCGACCGAGAGACCCGAGTCTTCTGGATGATGCCCACTTATCACCCAATTTAACGAGTGAAAATCAGTCCTCCCGTAGTTCTGAAGAGCCGACCGGGGCTGGAGCCAAATCAAAACTGTGCACAGGATCGAAGACAGCGGGTGAGCACACACCGTGCGTACTGCCCTCGGCTGTGCCGTAAACATCGTCCGCATTGCGTTACCAAACAAGACTCAGAAATTAGCCCTAGCAGCTGCTGCGAGTAAGCTGTCAAATAGTCAACAGCAGCATTTTCTTCAGTTTGTACATGGATACATCACTGAGTTGTTTAGCGAATGTGTGGTTAGTACATCGACTAGCTAACAGCATTTAGGATTAAACAAATTTATGCCGTTAATCCAGCTGCGCCATTCAAGCTAGCTAGGGAACTACCCCAAAAACTAATATTTTGCAAAACCAAACAATTAAATAAATAATGAAGATTTCAATAGCATATTATAAATAACATTTAGGCCTAGTTTACCATTATAATTGACAATTAATTGACATTCTTATTTGCCATGGTCTAAGTTAATATAAGCTATTTGAAGAGAAGTACTGTGAATAAAAACATCTGTCAAATCAACATAAAATATTTTTCCTGAGAAACGTTATTTTAGCAATTGTCTAGAAAAACCACAAATATCAAAAGTCAAAGTCGGAGCCCATCTTAGCTAGTACCTTTCCAAAGGCCCCTTTGTTTGGGTCGCTTCACAGAGCCTAATGCTGACTGAAAACGCAGGTTCAGGAACGTTTCAGTCTCCGCTTCGGGGTACAGCTCCTTCAGGTACCCCAGGAGCAGTGGCCAGTAGCGGGCTCTATCTGTGCGCACCCTGTGACAGTTTAATAGCCTACAATTACAGCAGGTATGCAGTGAAAACAGACATTCCTTGAGGATTCAGCCACTCTGCCCTGCTTTATTTTAGCCCTTCTAATCTCTCAAAAAACCAGCCAGTCACTCGAGTTCCGTCAGAGAACGTAGTGCGTTTACGTGGGACAGGGGGGGGGGGGACCCTAATTGATTAGCTAATTAAGTGGTGAATACACACTTATCCGTGTTCACCTTCTTAGATTGCTCTCCAGGTCCTGACAGAATGAGACCCAATGAGAACTCGCTTCAAATGCTGAGCTGTGAACAGTGCGCTGAGCACTTGAGGAATTTAAACTGGTGCCTATTACACCTCAAACCAAGAACAGACTATAATAACAATGGACTGTTTTTCATTCATGGCCGTCTGCTGGCTCAGAAAATAAGCCATCTAACTGCATTCGAGGTGCAAGTTATATAGGGGGATGCTGAAAGAATGGTTGGTTTATTCCTTAGCAACAAGGCTGTTACAGAGAGAGAGTATCTAAGCAGATTCATACAGTATTTTTCTTTTAAAATCAGATGGAAATTTAATATTGTCTTTTTCCCCCCCTAAAATTAATGAACCAATATTCATTACTACCGCTAAGTTAAGATCTTTTAAAACTGACTCATCTTGAATTTGTCTAAACAGAAAATTATGACAAATTTTAATTCGATAACAGACCAAGGTGCTGGCACCACCAGTGTTTTAACTCATCGGTTCTGCCCTGGCTTAAATTATCAGCAGGCCACGGTCCAGAAGGACACCTGCTGTCTCTGTTCTGTTTAGAAATGCAAGCAGTTAAACTGTTTACTTTTAACGGTGATTATCCCGAACATCCTTACTGCGATTGCTTTTAGAACAAACTTCAATCCAAACACATCAGTGCCAGCATTTTCGCACTGGTACTCCTGTCACAAAGACAAGACAAAGACACTTTGTAAAAAGAAAATACAGGCGTGGGTCACATTTTGGGGTGTAATTAAGTGATAACATGACAGAGCTGTTCAAAGGGCATGTAACTAGAGTCAGGTCTGTTGGTCAGAGTCAACCAAATGTCTAGCTTGTCAGAAATAATACAGGCGTCTTTTAGTCTCATTGGTGGTCCTGGATCTAAACCAGACTGACGTGACATATATTCACAAACTGACATATGTATACTGCATCTAAATTTATTTATATACATACATATACATTTATATTTATATATACACACTTACACATCTACGTGCTGAACCTAGCCATAGAGACGGGTGGCTCGAAGGCCACTAGAATTGGAGGAGATTCTTCCTCACCCTACTCATGTGTGGAGGCAGGATTCGTGGCTAAATTCCAAGATGCAGACGCACAATTGACTATTTCAAACTGGGGTGAAAAATTGAAAAATGACTTCCAAATTTATAAAGAAAGAAAAAAAGTTTCCCACTGATTGGCAGTCACACTGGATGTAAAAATCACACTTAAGAAAGTTTATGTTATGTCTTCGCATAGCTAAGTTTGTCATAATATCAAATTAAACATCTGCTATGCATTTTACCACTTTGAAACTTTTCAAATGAAGGTTGAACCCAAAGGTTTTAATAAAACTATTATTCATTAAATTAGAACAGTTCATTAGCAGAACATATAATAATAATAATAATTATTATATTATTATTATAACAATAACAACAACAACAATAATAAGAATAAGAAAAAGATAAGAAAAAGAAGAAATTTAACATGTTCAAAAAATAAATAATTTACTTAAAATATGCAATTGTCAGAATCTTATAAATGAAACTATTCGTAAAGTGTTGCCTCGTTCCTGCGTTATGTTTCTTATTTATGTCTGCATACATACATTTCCCCCCAGACCAAGCCTGTACGTCAAACTGATCTTATTTTCAGTGAAATCCACAAGAACTACAAGCTTTTACAGTGAGTGTTCTGGTTCATTTTAAACACAGATCAAAAACTAGCCTCCAGGGAAACTTCTAGACGAGACAGAAGACTGTTTAGAGAAATTAATTGAGAACTTTTTGGAATTCTTTATTAATTCAATATGCGTTTCCATAGCGTACACTATGTGTATTATACATCCAGCTGAATCCAAAACGCTGGCTTTATGTGTGCATTGTCGACTGCCATGTTAGTTGGTTACAGCTGAGTGAAAAAATTACAGGCGCTCTTGAACTTACATATGGGGAACATTGAGATGTCCGTAGATCAGAACAGGCTCACATGCCAGCTCAAATGTACTAATAAAGTTAAAACCTTTTTACAATACATTTTGGGGAAAAATTTGCGACACAGGCAAGTAGCATTGTAAGATCTTTGTAGAATTCAAACAACCTCTAGTCAAGGTAAGTTTCAGACTGAGACCATTTATCAAATAGACATACATTTTCAGAGAAGTTATCAAACTATGAGTAAGAAAAAGAACTAAAGAAGCAAGAGATCAGTCGTGTGCAACCATTTAATGACATCGTCACTGTTCCAACCGGAGTGCAAGGCCCAGTTAAGTGTTTATACAGAATCTCTAAGTTAATAAACTTCAAGGAGTAGAGACAGAAGAGAGAGAAAGAGGAGGGCATTCGCAATGCTATGGGTTTTTTTGGGGTTTATTTACTAAACCATTCTTCTGCTTCTCCTTCTCCACAAAACGTAAGACTCTGTTTCTTCACCCTTTACATAAAAATAAAAAAAACGGCAGGCTTGCATAACCGCCCATTCAAAATTAGGCATTCTGATTTAAAAGTGCTCAACGACTCCCGAATACCTTTCAGAGTGACATCGCATCGTTTCGGAGTATAACAGAATGGCTGGTCATCCACAGATCGTGTATAGATAGGAGACATTGCACACACTGTGAAAAGGTGGCAGGAAGCCAGTGTAAAGATTCCAGGACAGGGATAATGGGACCTCTTGAACGTAACCTGGTCAGGATTCTAGCAGCTCAGTTCTGTACATATTGCAGCTTGCTTAAGGATGTTTTAGAAAACCCCAGCGAGTAGAAACTCTAGTTTCCTAAAACTCCCAGAGGAACAGGAAATGGGGGACAAGATCTATGGTACACAGTGAGCGGATTTTTATCTTCCACACTCAAAGTAAAACTGGGAGCCAAAATGTCCCAAGTTTCATTTAAATAAACTCAGTATTCTGAGAGATATATCTGGGTGTAAAAATTATATCATTAAGCAACACTGCCAAAAGTAACCATGAATTTGCATTTAAATATTCAGCTGATTATAGGCTGAGTAATGGGAAAAACTGAGGTTTACTATAGGAAATGCGAGCACTTAGTTTGTCATTTTCATAATGACTACACAAAGGGCATAGCTGATCCTCACCTCAGCTCTGTGATACCATATTCAGCTTATATGTGTCCCAATCTTCCAGGAAATGATAACCATTACAGACTGAAAATGTGGATCTATATAAGGTGAAGTTAAAAAAAAAAAATGTATCTTTGTTTAGTTAATTTATGTTCAGCGATAAAATTGTAGCAAAAAGTAATAATTGTCCCAAGTGACTGTTTGCATCTTATACCAAGAAGCAGGAGAAACAGAGAGACAAATGTGGTTTCCACAGCCTTGCTGTTGCCATGGGGATCTACATCATACTGCATGTCATACAACTTAAATATGTCCATGTTTATAAATAGAGAATTACTCAAGGACTCTTTTCTGATAGGGTATATTTTACTCCGGGAACCAGGTCAAGCCGCTTTTGAATTTTGAAGAATTCAAACTATGCGGGCACCTGTTTTTAATTTGATAGGCAAGGCAGAGCCGGCTTTCAGCATTGGTGTGTGTGTGTGAGTGTGTGTGAGTGTGTGTGAGTGTGTGTGAGTGTGTGTGTGAGTGTGTGTGTGTGTGAGTGTGTGTGTGTGAGTGTGTGTGTGTGTGAGTGTGAGTGTGTGTGAGTGTGTGTGTGTGAGTGTGTGAGAGAGTGTGT
>JAOVYW010000054.1:4206179-4218452 GCA_025775045.1 Hiodon tergisus | reverse complement strand
ACACACACACACACATTTTCTAAAATTAAAATGTATTGACATATTGATTATGTAATAAACAGTTAATATAGCAAACATTTTAATAAAGTAAAAAAATTTGAACTGCAAAAAATGTTAACGTGATGCATTAATTTTTTTTTTTTACTGACGTTTCTAATAAATATAAATGCATATATATAGACTTTTAAAAAACTACATGAGACGCTATCAAACACAGAAGAAACCATTTACAGAAAAACTAAATAAGTCCACACTGCGTTAAATTGACTAGCGTTGATTTTAGTATGATTTCAGTAGGGACATGAAGGTTATATAGGTGTAGAGGTATGTTTTGTTTTGACTAGCAATGCGCGATGGAATCTGTGAACTTCAACAAAGGATATAATAAAGCGGAAATTGTATATTATGTTCATAGTATATTTCCTTTAATCTAACCCAATTGAAGCGAAGTTCCCCAATATTGATTACTGAAGATAACACGTTGGAAAACACAAATTATCTGCCCCACCCAGTCATTAAAAATAAAAACTGGCTGTTCTTGAATATTTTATTTTATTATTTTATTTTTGTTGTTGTTGTTCTATTGGACACACTGATCGACATCAACATATAGAAAATCGGATTTTTTAAAAACTATATAAGCTTTATAAATAAAATACAGTAATATATGAAATGGTTTGACTACTTTGTCGGTAATTATGAAGACTGATTTGGTAGTAATTCCCCCTTTCTTAGCCAGGTGCATTTCCTGATGCCACCTATGTTAGAAATTATTGGGAGATCGCTGTATACATTAGACGGAAAATATTAGATTTAATAGCATTCGTCGTAATAGATTTCCTGTTGCATCTGTCTGAAAAAAATCCCAATAAAAGACGTTTTTTAATTTAAAAAACTTTTCATTTCTATTATGTGTTCATGCATGTAGCATGAGAACTTCTAAAATCCATATTTAATCAAATATCCTCTACATGTTTATTTATTTTAAACTATGCCACCATGGGCATTATCTTTAGCGATTTTACCTTGTGCAGTACATTTTCAGGTAATTCCCCAATATTTATAAAATTGCTGGTTCCAGGAAAAGTTTAAATTAAAATCTATCATTTAAACCGACACTTTGATTACACACAATGGTCAAACATAATAAGTTGTATTTATGAGTAAAATAACTGCACCGAATTCGCGAAGCTTTAGAGGTGAACAGGCACAAAACGTGACAGCAAATTAAACGTTTGAATACGCGGTAGTGCATCGCTTGACATGAACTCCCTGGTTCAAGTGATGCTGTGCATACAATATTGTCACTGCAACAGAGCCTACTTAACAAAAAAGTCTTTTAAAAACATACATATGGAATATCTCGGAAATTAGGCTTTAGAGAAGAAGTAAATGCACACTTTAACCCATAGTATTCGGAGCATCGTTCTACTCCTAAAGGGAAGAGGTAATGATTATGTTGTGCGATACATAAAAGACCCAAGTGTGTGTTCTGCTTTGGCCTGGCAGAGGGCAACAACACTCCTCCTCTTAGACATCTCGATTACAGTAATATCCTGTTGCGAAATAGCTGCAAAGTTTGTCAGAGCTAATGCCGTTCAACGGCCTCTTCTTCGGAGAAATTACCGCACGTGCTCAATAGAGGATATGTCGGTTAAGAATGTTGGTTATGTGTTTGTTTTTTGATCCAAAACGGTGCATACTGCAAGTTCCAGATCTTTTTCCAAAGCCGTAAGGCCTCGGCACAGCCAGAAAACAGGGCAAAAATTTATACACGCATATTAACGGGATGAGAACAGTGTTTCCCAATCCTGGTGCTGGCCAACCAACGTGAATGCTATTTGTTGTCCTAATCAAGCCCTTCTCCTTCAGGATTAATTGAACTGGAAATTGCATATGGGGTCTGGATTTAACATAATTTAACACAGGTAGCCTACATGTGTTAAAGTTTTGAAAGAAGTTGACAGATGAATGCTTTTGCTTCTTAAAAGGAATAAGTGGTACTTCTTTTAGAAATTCATTAAAACTTTTGAGTTGTAAATAATATGAATAACAAATAAGTGGTATGCGTGGTAATTTTAATGATTCAGTTTTATTAGGATTTAATTATTTATAAACAAAAGCTAATTATTCTCATTGAACATGAGCGTGCATTTTTTATTTGATGAATGCAAACACTTACCAAAAATATAATAAGCACTGCAATAAACACAAACATATTTCTTTCAAGAATAACTAAAATTTAACAGAGGCCTTGTTTAATTTAACTACTCAGTTAAACATATTTAATGAAGAAGTAGTTTGGGTTAAAAAAAGAAAAGAAAAACGGTGAACGCAATGGATCACCAGAATCAGGATTCAGTTTTGTATATTGTGGACTAAACGAAGCGAACTTTGATGTCTTTTTCGAGATATGGCAATATTATCATTTTAATTATTAATACGAATTAAACACGAAATATTATATTACTAATAGCATGTTTTAGAAGAATAAACCTTACACATTGGTCTGAAGCACCCTGTCATTTTCTTGTTATATGTTTTTCTAATGAACTGCCTAAACGTTTGACCCATAAACACGAATTGTTTAAATTATAAATATGTTTACATTCGCTGCATTGTTTTTTTCAAAGCCTGTAGAACCGTTTAACCTTAGATTTATAGTTTATCCAGTTTCACCTCTGGTTAAAAATGTCTCTTGACATTTATAGCAGATGAGAGTGACTGAATTCTCCTGTGGTTTCTTATTAACGTGATGTATTCCTATAGTTTAGCTAGTAGTCATCCTTCCTACGTTTTACGAGCATCTCTTTTTTGAGTACATTACCCCAAACGTATTAGCATATGCTTTGTTTAGTCGATTAACTATTACCTATTCAGACGTAAAAATACACGTTTAAAATTACTAGTGCACAGTGACGATTAACAGTCAACCTGTGTCTCAAACGCCCGCCAATTGCAGTACAGTCTATTAAACACCCTATGGTGGTCGACCATTTAAAATGTTAAAATATGACCGCCCTGTGTATGAGACAGACCTCATTTTAATTATTTTCAGAATTTGAGGTTCCTGTGCAGTGACGTCTTGGTATATTGCTCTGTCTAATTAAATTAATTAACAGAAACGTAATACATATGAACGTGTGTGATAGCCTACTCCTAATATGCGACGTAGTCAAAGGTAAATAAATGCATTTACATAGTTTTAAAATTGCACGTAGGCTGTTGAAAAGCATGTCTTCGAGAAGAAGTGTTTTGCAACAGTCCAGTGGCCATGTCACTATATTATCCTTGAAGGCAGTTTTCTTTGAAACGAAAAGACGGTGCTCGGTTAGCTAGTCTCTTCTGAGTCTAAGCCCTGACAATGAGCAGCACTCATTCAGCGGAGCCTCTTTGATACCCACTGTGTTACGGACAAGGTTTCAGTAAAAGATGACAGCTGCGATCATTCTTGTGTCGTTTAAAAAAACCTTGACCGAGCGCCGCAGAGCTAAATCTAGCGCTGCAAATATTTTAAAAAATGAACTTTTGAATAGCATAGGCATTCTTGATATCTGTCCAAAAAAGCTACATTTAAAGCAGTTATTTAAATTTACGGTGTAGGAACGAAGGGTATATATAACTGCATATTTATAGTTACTCCTGGAGATTCCCTTTCCATAATTAGATACATGATTTTCATATACGAAAACAGAGGTGGATGACAATTTTCCTGTCCATTGTCCATTTGACTCTTTTTGGGATACATTTATAAGTGCATTCCTTTGATGTTTGTCGTCGAATGTGCTCGAGCGTTACTTTATTGTCGTTCTTAGCTTGTATTTTGTAGTGGTTAAACATGGTCGCGTCGATTTTCGTGAGCGGTACATTTTGGTATAATATTTAAAACCGTCTTTCAAAGGAGTGCATAATAAAATGTAAACTTTTTGTGGCATTCAATCAATGACAATTAAAAAATAAATTTGAATAAACGTCTGGTTGAAAAGGCAGGTCTTTTCCGACGAATAATTAACCAAAAATATTTGTTAATAAAGGTTTTTTGGGTTTTTTTTTTTACCGAACATGGCAGCGCTTTTTAAAGATAGACTACTTATGAGGTATACTACTTTTCTAACAGTGATAAATCGAAGGTTATTTGGAGTTATCACAAATTGGAACTCAGTACAAATCCAAATAGTCAGGCTCGTGATATCTTTGAGATATGTTTATATATTTCGATTTTTGTTTTAGAAAAGGAAACATCAATAATAAAAATAAATATTTACAACATGAATTTTCCTAAATTCAGAGAGCACTATTATAAATAAGTAATTTTGATTCCTTTGTTCGCTCGATAGCCTATTGCAATTGCAAACGTTCCTGTTTTTTTTACCATAATAACAAACCGGAACGTTGAAATCTGACCTACTTGCGGTTGATGTAACACGATAATTCAAGGAACAATTTTCAGGTCTTAGTCAACTAGAGAAGGAGCTTATTATACAGTAAATATTGAGAGGCGGTTGACAGCAAATGTGTTTCTGCTTCGAGACCTTAAAGCGAAATAAGAAATTCTGCTGGTGCGTATTGCATGTTTTTTCTAAAGTGGAGGATAATTTCGTTTCTATTGTTAAAGATTAACGTTGATTAACTTCGACATTATTTTAATGATTATCCGACTGCTGGGTTTTATTAAGGAAGCAACTGCTTTATAAAAAAATACGCAGATTTCTCGGGCGTAGTGTTTGTAATTGAAACCTAACGAACAAATTTTCCGTTAGCTATGAGACACTTTTATTTAAAAGTTGGTCAATGCCAGTCACTAAGAGTTTTATAAAAAAATCTAAAATAGTTGCATTAACTGCACTTATGGGACTTGGCGTACATGGTGGGCAAAATTGCTCCGGAATTCTTGACAAATTCTGTTTTTGTCATTATATCTGCGATTCCTTTTGCTCGTATGAATAGGCTAAAATAAAGCAGAAAGAAATAAAATTCACAATTATGTATTATAAATGTGCTATTCGTTTTAGCCGAAGAGTTACTACCATACTAAAATATTGAACACTTTTTTTTTTATTATTCAGAATTTGTAGGCATCAAGAAAATAAACATGTAATTAATTTGCCGAGTAATTTACCACGGATTTTAATGAGTGGACGAACAAACAGCCGCCTTTTTCAAAATAAAATGTACGTTTTCAGATACTGTACAGGTATTTATTTTCACTGTGAACAAGGCAGTTTATCATCAATTTAGGTTCACGCTACCGTGGGGCACCTCCAGTAATTTATAACCCTTGACAATGAAATTTGCTGTTACATTTTAACTAGATTAATATCTCACCGCTTATGGTCTTGCCCTTTTTAAATATATATATTTTTAATGTACACTGATCGATGTTTCTGTGTGGATCAATCCTGTAAATGGCATAACCCGATTTACCTGCTATCGCTAACATTGAGTTCTAATGGGCAAACATCTTCAGAAATATAACGATGAAGACACGTATAACTACGTTTACAGATGATAACGCGAGTTTCATTTGATTATACATTTCAGTGAAAATTCGGATTTAACAAAACGAGACAGTTTAATTCGTCAGTTCACTCGGGACTCGTTATTGTAAGTAGGAAGTGGGGTATGGTTGTTACTGTGTTAATAATTATAACAGCAGAAGACACCCAAGCAATAAGATAAGATAACTGAAACAGTGAGAATTGTGATAACAAGAGGCTAGACATTCATGGTACAGTAAACACATTGAAGCTACTGAACTATACTGTCTGAAGCCTTAAATGAAGACGATGATGATAATAATAATACTTATTATTATTATTATTATTTTAAAACTCCGCATTGAGAAAAATAAGGCCCACATTAGTAATACTAAAAAAAATGGATAAGAAAATAGTCACGCCAAGGAAACTGTAAAAACTACGCTACATATTAGACCGCACTGAAAGCAAAAATAGATTTAGTCGAATTCAAAGTCAAATGTTTATTTTGGTTTTCTAATATCCTTAATGCAAAAGCCGAGGCAAGAACACAAAATGCCGGACAAACAACAATCCAATCACATTCCCTTTAATTGGCGAATTGAAAAAGTGAATCGAGTAGGCCTAAATAATAATAGAGCTATGTTCAAACAGTTAACCATATTTGCGTTCATTTAAGACATGGATAATAATTGAAACAAATATTATTAAGAAATCCCATGTTCTCACGATAGATCGGAATAAATAAGCATATATTCCTCCGTCCAGTAGTCAAATTTAGGCAGTCATATTAACGTTTGGTAATTTATTACAAGCGTAAATTGTAGCGTACAAAGGTAGAGTGGAACGGTAAAAGTGTTATCCAAATCAGTCAATTCGTGATTAAAGGGGAATTATGTAATCATAATTTAATGTTCGGGGCAGTGGATGATACGGCGATTAAGGCACCGGATTTATGACCAGCTAAGACTCAAATACAAAGAAGGAAACTACTATCTTAACCCACTTCGTAAAAATAAAACGACTTAAATGGGTAATGTGTTGACTTGGTGCCATTTTTAAAGATTTATGAAAAAAGAAGAATATAGCGTTATGAAAATTACGTCAGTGTACCAGTCACACACACACAAAAAAAATGCTGCTTGAATTAATGAAAATGAGAGTTTGCTATACGGTGCGTTCCGTATTTGTTCATACCATCGTTAATCATCACCTGCTTCATCAGAAGGAAAACGATAATGCAATAGTTTATTTTTGCTGAGATAAATAGATAAATAGAAAATAATCGTATTTGAAAAGATAAACATACTTTGTTTCAACAGAACGGTGTGGCATGGCATTAGAATTAGAGTAACCACTTGTGTTTGGGATGCTGTCTCAGTAGGTCTAATGGCCGAGGTGCTGAAAAGGACTCACACCGTCGCGAGAATAGTCGTGGACGGATAAATCGTTGCTGGAGCAGCCATTTCAGAGCGCCAGCGTGTGAAATATTACAGAGCGCTCCTTTCAAATTCTTTGAGTTCAATTAAAAAAAAAAAAAAATGCTTTATTAAAAAAAAAAAAAAAATCATTTTTTTCATTGGGGCAGCTTGTACCAAGCAACTATATCTCTTGCTGTTTAGTCAACGACTTATTGTCAGCACAAATACGTTTGTACGTATATTTATTTTCTGCCTTCACGATTAAGTAAAGAAGCAAACAACAGTAGGTCGACTAGGATATAGAAAATCATTCTGTCTAGAAATCAATGGAGGCGTGCAAAACGACGTTACTAGCGTTTTACTGTGGACGTATCCACATCGTGTTTATCGATGGGATGGGATGGAATGGATTTGATCAAAACAACACATTTTTCAGTGGAGTCAAAGCTAGCGAAAAAGTTCCTCTCCCAAGCGTCTCGGGTTTATCAGAACAACCCTAGAGTGTAGCGTGGTTAACGACTCCGCAAAACACTTACGCTCCGACTGTCTGGCAGCAGATTCTCGATGGAGTTTAAACAACAACATGAGCTGTCGTCGGCAATTCCAATAAATACAAACAATTGAAACCAGTTTAAATGTATTTCTTATTTATGTAACATGTACATTGTGTGTATATTTGTTAATCACGAACCCAAAATTTGTGTATAAAGTGAACGGGTTGTTAAAAATGATATTTGTTCCTTTAAAAAACATTGTATTAAAAAAACGCATTGCCCACAACTGCCCGAGACAAGTTCTCTGCAAAGGAAAATTAAGTTACATCCTGTACTATTTCACGTATTACACACGCGAAACATTAAGTGGTTAGGTAATTATAGGGGTTTGTTTTGTGGTTCTTTGACGTAATATATCTAAGCCATTAAACTAATTCACGGCGTGGGTAACTGCCATATGCCTAGCTCCGAGGCTAAATGTTTATTGAAAAATTGCACGTCTGTACACCGCACACTTCATAAACTCGAAACAGTTATTTTGCAAAGTTACATTCCGAATGGACAGGTCTCGGTGTTATTTCCGAATGAATCAACTCCAGTTTGATTTAACCCACTTATTTACATATTTCACCACTTCCACTATGCGCAGTTCCACGTAATTTTGTAAAACGTTGTGTTCGCGAAATTTAGGGTCATAAGAGGCAAATTCAAATTGGAGGAAAGGGTGACATCTTGTGGAACAGTTCATACTTTTTATTTTTATTTTTAAATACTCGTATTACTACAGTTTGTTCACAATAACACTGTGCTATGAACGTGGGTTTAATTTTACAGACATCATTTTACATAATTTTGGCATACTATATAACGATTACTTAAATTTGAATTATTCGAGTCTAGGAATTAAACATTTTCTTATTTTAATAAATATCTTATTCAAATATTTACTCAAAGTTACAGTTCAATTCAGTTAAATATATTTGCATTGCCTGTGCCTGAAACAAAATCAGAAATATAATTTTACAGTAGTTCTGAACAATAAACATACAATTTTATAATGTGTTACTAGAGACGATGTCGAGGATATAGAAGTCGTAAAATATTTATGAGCTTTTTATACATATTATTGCTTAATTTTAACATTGTAATTATTGTGCCTCAATGGCGTATTCCACTGAACTCAGCATTAAGGCATCGTTTGGTGAATTTGTTGTCTTCCGTTTCTGCTGCGAAGGGTTGCAGATATAGCATGCGTATCTTCTTACACAACAGCATTACGTCACTGCAGTGTGCTATATCTTATACGCCTATGGCACACATCGTCCGTTTACTCCGATAACACTCCACGTTGTTGCATTTATTTCAGCAAATGAGCCCGAGACTGCCACGTGACAGAACTCTCCGATGTCACACAACACATTGAGCATCATGGCTGCGGATGCTGCGGCTGCTTGCCTTCCGACCTGTATCCCGCTACCCTGGTCTTTGCCTCTGCTGCTAATTTTTTCCATTTGTTTCCCTGGTTCGGCCCTGGGGTTGCTGGGCGTCCGCCCAGAGGACACGGGAGGAGAGCTGTCCGTAGAAGACGGGGTGCTGAAGGCAACCGAGGGAACACGTTTTGTGCTGCGCGTGTACTACACACCATCCCAACACAAGCTTAACGTTACTGTCAGCGGCAGAGCCGATGCTGCAGCGGCGCCCTGGATTGCTTTTGTCGAAGAGCCAAATGCGACCGGAGAGCGGCAGGTGCATCCAAAACGCAACCTGTGCGTGGAGGAAAACGCTAGAACTTCCGACATAGAACTGCTGGGATCTTTCAGGTCTGCCTCCAGCCAGAGTTCAGTCTTGATCGAGCTTCTCGCGAAAGAATTGCGCAAAGGTGAGAAAATCAAGTATTATTCTATGTGCGCATTCAACGGGGCTCGCTGGGAGCACTTTAGGAGTCGAGATTTCTGGCTTGCAGTGGTGGAGCGGTCGCCGGAGGCTAATCTTTGGCTAAGCGTGATAGTTTCTCTCCTGTTATTAGCGCTTTCTGCACTCTTTAGCGGGCTCAACCTGTGTATGCTAGCGCTTGATCCCGTGGAGCTCCGAGTGCTTCAAAACTGTGGCACCGACAAGGAGCAGAAGTACGCTCGAAGTATCGAATCGGTCCGAAAACATGGGAATTACGTTCTTTGCACCTTACTTTTGGGGAACGCGCTCACGAATGCCTCTTTGGCGGTCTGGATATGTCAAATGCTAGGAATGACATCGGTGTCTGTAGTTACCTGCACGTTCGGCATATTCTTTATCGGGGAGATCTTTCCGCACGCTGTTGCATCCCGACATGGGCTGGCAATCGCTTCCAAAACCATCTGGGTGACACGGTTGTTAATGCTCTTGTCCTTCCCCATATCGTATCCCATTAGCAAGCTACTCGACAATATGCTCCATCAGGAAATCAGTAACTTTTACACTCGTGAGAAGTTGCTGGCGATGCTGCGAGTTTCCGATCCATACCACGATCTGGTGAAAGAAGAGCTCAACATCATCCAAGGAGCCTTGGAGCTCAGGTCCAAAACGGTGGAGGACGTACTGACTCCCCTAAACGATTGCTTCATGCTAATGTCCGACACGGTGCTGGATTTTAACACCATGTCAGACATAATGCAGAGCGGTTACACCCGAATCCCCGTGTTCGAGAACGAGAGGTGCAACATTGTTGATATACTGTTCGTGAAAGACCTGGCCTTCGTGGACCCCGACGACTGCACGCCTCTGAAAACGATCACGCAGTTCTACAAGCGCCCCGTGCATTGTGTTTTCAATGACACCAAGCTGGATGCCATCTTGGAGGAATTTAAAAAAGGTAAGGCATGGTTCTCCTCTTATCGGTTATGTGTGAGATGCAGGGTTAATCAGACACCTCACACACCATGCAACGCATTACAGAATAAGAATACACATTGTGGGGTAATGTAATACAGTTTGACTTTATATACCTCGCGGAAAGGCATAAGTTTGAACCAAGTAGCATATTTTTCTTAAAGTAGTTTTCTTAAAGTTAGTCACTTTCAACTAATTGGTCAAAGGCAAACATATTTTACTTATCCTATATATCCTATACCTTATGTAGTTGGTTTATGCAGTATATGATAGCCAATAAGTTTTTGTTGTCTCTTTAAAAAAATGATTAAATCCGATTACTATATGAATCCGTCTGACAACAACTTTGAAAGGATATTATGATGAGATTTCAAGTCAACCGTACTGAATGCAGGGCTCACAGTAAGTACTGACTTTCAACTCATCCTGTAGGTCCCGCAACCATAGATATCTTATACAATAACCAGGAAACTCTGGCTACCCGGCTTGCCTTCTGTAATGCTGAGTTTGAGTTGTCACGGCTCTCTGCACTCTGTCTCCCACCTCCGTGTGTATCTGCGCATGTCATATCTGACAAGTTCCTGCATGTCCGCTTCAAAGGAGCTAGCCATGACCCTGCCTCTGGGATATACAGCGGCATAATGAATCCCAGTGGCCGGGAGCAGGGTCTGTATCCCAGCATGGCTTGTAAGAACAGCCCTGTGACTGGTGGTGGGAAACGAGAAGGGGGGTGGGGGCAACAGGTGAAAAGGACAGAGGTGTCAGTGATGCAGGCTCTGCCGTGGAATTCGTCAGGAGCTTAGAGGCAGTGCTGCGATTTATTAGAAGGGTTTTTTTTTTTTGCAGAGTGAGCATAGATCAAAATACCTCAAAGGTTTTCCAAAGTCACGCAACAAATAGACTGACGCAGACAGACAAGCAGAAGTCCTACCAAAACAGTCTAGGCCTGGTTTTCCCCTTCCCGGACTATAGAGCAGCTTTTGGCAGAGCGAAGCTGTCACTTTGTACCATCTGTCTCTTACTGTGACCGTGTTGGTCGAGACCAGGGCCCTCTGGGAGATCGTTATTCCCCACCCAACTGGACCACCTGGAATGTCTGAACTACCTTAACTTCCAAAATACATATATGTATGGATCACAAGTACTGTTTTATATAAATAAACATGTGACACATCGGGGTATAACCAGTACAGAAATGCTAGACATAAGGTGACAGAGTGCTGTTTTACGCCTTTTATCCTGTAAGTTGTAACATAAGGAAATATTAAAAATGTGGGTAGCGGTTGACTAAACAAACCTTTCAGTGTTTTAAACAGATAAACAATGATAAATCGGAACAGACTTTTTCTGTCAAAAAATTACAAAAACAAGCGAACAACAGCGACTTCAGTCTGCGCAGGAGAAGAAAAAAAACATCTCCCAAAAAGACAAGTCTAAGAACCACACTGAGGTGGGTCGATCAGGACCGCCTGTGGACATACCCCCACCAGCTGCTTGCCAGAAGTGACTTTTTTTATTTTTTTTATCAAGCTGTTACAATACAAAAAGAGCTGTGATTGCCCCCCCGGCAGTAGTAGCATAAATTATTCATACCAGAGGCCCACCGTGGTCGAGACACCCAGATGTATGAGCAAAGGTGAATGGGCTTGTGGGGCTTTGGTGCTGGTTAGAGCGCCTCTACTCTGGCAGACCGGACACGAGAAACTTCGGTCTGAAGTAAACTTATCGTCAAACGGAAATTCACAAGCTTAAATGAGAGAGAGCTTAAGTAGCTGCTAAACTGAAACCAATAGGTCAAACCTAGAATCATCTCCCTATTCTTTTTCTTTCCTGGTTTTGGTAAAAAAAATTAAATTATGCCCTATTTGGTACAAACAGGTTAATTTATACTGCATACAATATAAGTAGTTATATAATTATTTTTTCAAAGAATGTAAAAGGAAAACTTAACAGTGTTAGAATAGAATACGTTAAAAATAATCATCTGACCAGAATGAGCTTGAGTGGTCTTTATTA
>JAOVYW010000054.1:4182154-4192368 GCA_025775045.1 Hiodon tergisus | reverse complement strand
TGGGTGAAGAGATCAGTCGACTTTTCGCTCTAATGAAAAGGTGTGGCACGTTTCCTTCCAGTCACCATTCTCTGTTCTACCCTGCAGGCTACGCAGCCCGCACGAGAGGTTCACGGCCGATTGGAGGAGAGGCACATCCCTCTGAGGCGAGGCAAGCCAGCAGGTGCCCACAAATAAGTCAGGAGAGGCTTGATAGCGGCGAGCTGAGAGAGACTTTGCCAACTTGTGCCACCCTAGCCCGGGTGCCACTCGGGAAGCTAATGCAACGTAAACAAAATAAACTCTGTGGATTTCATGACTTCAAAGATATGCCAATATATCCATCAATACAAAAACTACATGTGGGTATATTTACATACAGCATACTGCAGAGAATACATGCACCAAACTGCATTCAAGTCTCCTGTCTGCACCCCTGACAACCAGCACAATAATAACCTGGTTGGTTCCAGTGTTGTTTTGTCAGCCAACGCTCCGGTCCTGTGCAGTTCCCTGAACATTCGAATGACACGAGTGGCATTTCCTTTGGGTGAGTGGTGTGAGCCAATTCCAAAAGCATCACTTCTCTGTTAACCAAGAGCACGTCTATTCAGCAGGAAAATATACTATAATTACGAAATAAAGAAAGCATGGCCTAGCAGGAAGGGGGAAATCAACTTGAAAAATGGAAATTAAACGACTCCATTTTATATTAGTATATTTATGTGTTCCTCATGCCAAACTTTCCAGGAAGTCCAACACACTGCATCCACCCAAGACGGAATCTATCATTTTTGGAGACTCTTTATGCATGCTTTAGACCCAGCCCAAAATAAGAACCTAAATTTGGCCCTTACTGGAAGCCATAAAGGCCGTGCTGGGCCCGTGTGGGGCCAAAACAGCTGTTGAGGAAGTAAACCAAAGCCTTTGTTGTTTCAGGACTACTGCACAAAGACAGCTGACGCCACTTATTGCAAAAAGGCCAGCTTTGGCCATCTTCCTTTAATGGTACAAAGGCACCATTAGAAATCTGCACAAAAACTGATGAACAGGAAAGTGGATTCTGTGGTATTAAGGTCCATACAAACTATTCTCAGCATTTATAAAATGATTGTAGTTATGGAATTAATGTAACCATATTTACATACCTGGTAATGTTTACATCATGTCCTGGCAGATCAACTGCCCCGCTGGTTTTATTCCCACCAAGCACAGAAGCCTTAATTTAACTAACAATGCCGTTACGGAGGGACAAATTACAGAATTAAGAGCTTAGTTATAACAAAATGAGCAGGTCTGGAAGTGCCCCAGGACATATTTGAGAACCACTGGACTAAATCTTTATCCAAGTGTTATTCCAAATCTGTAAACAAAAAAGTAACTGACCAAACTGGCCAATATCACCTGGGGGGGAAAAAAAAGTAATGTATGCAATATATGTTTTAATGTCCCAGAGTAACATACAAGTTCAAACACAGCCATATTCCAAAAGAACAACAGCGGTGCCTGCCCAATCATTTAAATTTGAAATTTGAAACGCACTGGTCTTAAAGGCAGTACCATCACACCAAACGCTAGCAGCTTTGTAAGCCTAACTGCTGTGGCATATGAAAGTTAAAAATCAACCCAAATCAAAATTCCAGGAAGTACAACTGATGGTTCTCACCAAAACATCTAACAATCTTAACATGATTTTGAGAAACATTCAAGCTAAACAGTTTTAAAATATGGTCCAATACTAGCCTTTGGTAGTGTTCACCTTGTGATTAAGACTTGTATATTGGGGAATTAAACGATGCAGCTTTGGTAACCATTACACATGAAATGAGAAACTGTCCTCTCTTCTCACATGACTCACCGTTGGTTGTCTTACCTACCATAACCCCCAACCCACCAAACATATACTTATCTCAACAATTTGTACAGCGTGCAACTTCAAATCCCTGAAAACCACAATGATCGTTTACTATAAACACCATCCACGTTTGCTCGTTCCAAGGCACTACAAACAGGGAATTATGAAATAATCTCGCCTGTAGTTACGCAGACAATTTAACAGAGGGTTGCACTGCTGTCGTTTACTTTCTCTAATTTGTATCTATACAGGTGAATATGAGCGCACTGCGTGATGGTACAACACACATGCCGCCACGCATCCACATTGGGCTGCCGAGGTCTTACTTCATGCTCAGTTGACACTGACGCTTAACGAAAACAAACATGCAAACGTTCTTCGCTACACCACAGTTTCGATCAATGACACAGGCAGTTGCGAAACCAAAAAGCGAAACGCATTTTGTTAGATCCCAATTCTCTACTGCAAATCCTCCACCAGCTTGAGAAAAACAGGAAGTCCGGTTAATTAGGCCTAAATCAACGACAAGCTCAAGGTTTCAAACTACGAGGCCTTGTGCTAGCGAGCAGAGAATTATGTAACCAGCTAGGTACGGAGCCCCTACCTCACGTTAATTCAGTAAAGCGTGACAGTCAACATAATATTACAATGGACGCAGATGTATTGGCAAAAAACGTTAACGTGAATACACTTTAAAACACTATTCATTATAAGATGACAATCACAGGCGGCTAACGAGAAATCGTAACCAATCTAGTGTCGATCAGTTAGTTTTTAGTCATTGCAGACACCAATAACTACTTATAAAGGTAATACCAGTTCTTTAATTGAGGTTACATTTAGTTCTGCATCAGCAATACAGCTAGATAGTTAATCCCATCAATACAATTAGTATTAGAATTAAAGTATAGAGCTAATGAAGGCTATCTGAATGATCACTGAGGGATTACTGCGCAGTTAGGCTAACTGCTAGCCATATTAGTAGCCATGTAGTAGACAAATTAAATAGCCAATCACGGGAAGAGTTATTTAGATGAATCCGCAAATGTTAAATGCATTTCTTTTTTTGTTTGTTTACATTTATGTTATACAACCTGCGGGTTGACAGCCGGTTCGCCTAACTAGCCGCCACAATAAATTGTCTGGAGTAATGGATTTTAACAAGGTAGCTAGCAAGTTAATGATGTTCTACACTAAACTAAATTGGTCATACATATTTTGTGACGGACAATCGTGCCAATCTGACAAGCGATTGCGGGACATTTTCTCTTAGCTAGCTAGCTAACTAGCCTGCTAACGCGCTGGTGACTGTTTCGACCTTGCCAAATTAAGTCGCAAGGTAAATGGAACTTTAAACATGGTACTCAATTACATTTGTTTCAAATGTGTTCATAGCATGAACGTCTCTGTTACCTTGACACAGTCAATCGGGAACATCAAGCAATGTTCCATAATCCCAGCGACTGCTCCTGCTAACATGTGGGTACTTGTGGAAGCACCCTGCGGTAGACCTTCGTAGTCTGGTTCAGGGAGTTCTGAGGCCTCTGTTGGGCCGCGCACTTGAACAGACTGAAGTTCTGAATCTCCGGCGATGCGGGGAGACAGACTTCCAACGATTCCCTCCGAAACGCCCCAAAATCTGCCCCCAAGCCATCGAATCTCTGCTCCTGCCGAAGCTCCAACAACCCCTCCATCCCCGCCGGGGGTCTCTGCTGACATCCGCCTTCTCCTCACAAAACCATCCGCTTCCATTAGAAACCAGATTTAAAGTCTTTACTGGTCGTTGCTGCTCTTTGAGCAATAAAATATATTATCCTTATATTATTCCGCCCCAGATGTTTCCAGTGAAAACACTCCAGGCTCCCACCTCCTGAAGCTCCAGGAGGGTGAAAGCGACGACAGGAGGTAGGGCAAACAGGCCGCAACCTAAAGAGGTACCGCCCATAAATTCTCGCTATAAGAATGGTTGGAATAAGAGGAACTGATTTCGTGTGACGGAGGAAACTCCCATATCATTCGATTTGTAACCTGGCAGTCATTTAAACCATGTTCAATTGGTCGGGCATCTGTCATTTACCTCTTAGTTAGTATAAGGCGGTAAAATTATTTAATATAAAACGATAGGTTGCTTTTATGACTTTGCTTTAGTATCTTGAACATCCCATCTTCCTGTTTCCACGACGACCACGTGTGAAATAAGCGGGAGCAGGATGTAAGGAAATAGCAGTCGTTGTGAGACTGTAAAGTTGTAAAAGCGGGGTTGATTACTCAAGATCCATAGACCATGCTTTAAAGTGGGATTGTGGCAGGCTAGCAGTGATTACCTCCTTACTCAGCCAAGCGCAAGGTCGCATAACGGAAGGCTAAGTAGTTAAATAAAACGGTGCCAAATAATAAATAAAAAAACATTTTTTGATTTTTCCTATTGATTGATCAGACTATATATATTATGATAACATAATTAAATAGTCAAATAAATGGTGTAGATTGCATCAGGCCTGGATTATGGACCGGGCAAATGGGGCCTGGGCACAGGGGCCTCTGACTATTAGGGGCAATCTTCTGTGAATCAAAATGACCTTTACCAGGGCCCTTTAGATTGGGTCAAAGGTGACAGGAGAACACAGGCAACGGTGAACTAGGGAAGCACGGAAGTGAATTCCAGCATAGCTGCATGCAGGAATGCACTTTTAATAATGCATTTTTAACGTGTAATTTCCTTTCAACCGGAAAACATTTTACAGATATTTTTTTGTATTCATGTTAAGTGGATTCTTTTGGTGTGAATAGCGTCATATATATTAACGGGAGATAAATATCTGCTCAGTTTTTGTTTAGTCTATGCAAAACCGTTGGTATCATAGTGGTATACTAAAGTAGTGACCAATAAAATGGTCTGTTTTTGTGTTGTCAACTGAGGCCACCTCCACCTATTTGGCAAATACCCAATCTGACACTCAGTGTCTGCCTGCTGATTGCTAATATTCCTTGGCTATGAAATTGGTATAAAGGAAGGCAATAGTTTTATCAGCCACAGCAAAAAAGGCTGCTATTTTATTGATTTGGGACGTATTGGTGTGCTGCTCATATGACCTGGTGTAGCACTAAGGATAAGTGAGTGTTTTAGTTTTTGATGGAGAGACTTACTTGTGTCTAGACCTTTTCTCCGTAGGAGAACCAGTTTAGGATTGATTACCCTTTTGCACACTTTTTGAATTTGGCGTTGTCCCAGTTGTATCCCTGTCCGAGAAACAGATATTGCTGTTCGGCATTGGGTGGTTTCCAGTGATCCTGCAGCTCATGGCCTGTCCTACGCCGTAGGGTCATATTACATCTGTTGCCTTGGTTGTCCTGTATAGATTACATGAATGGAGAGAGTTTTGTTAAACCTGTTTCATTATGTGTTATCTACTGCATACATGAAGGTACCTTTGAAAATTACCCTTACTCATGATTTTCTTCCTACATAGGCAGTAGAAAAGACTACATAAGAAGCAATTTTATATCTATTCTGCCAGGCAACACATTTAAATGTATCACAATTCGCTTCGAGGAACCTTATGCTGAGTGTTTATATCTGAGATAATTTAGCTGCAATAAAACTTGAAATAAACTTTTGAATATTTTTTTGTTATACTTTTCATTCATATTTTTACACAGATCAATCAGGATCTGTCCAAATCGTATTCACCATTTATATTCGTTTTACGCCATCAGGAAATGCGACCAAGTTCCTGAAATCTATCCTATGATCTCATAGCCCCCCTAAAAGTTGAGCGTTTACAATGGTGAAATTGACGTTGGTGCAATGCGTTCTACGTGAATCACTAACTTCCCAGTATAGTGTTGATAGTCAACTGCATTTCTAGACGCAAAATGCCCTCTTGTGGACAGTGTTTGCACGTGGGTATATGACCCAGGAAATCAATATTATAATTGTAATTATGACCTAATCGCTCTTCAAGTCAGTCCATCAGAGCCCCTCCAATCAATTAGTGCAGTAGACATTTCCATTACTGCCGTTCTGATCGGCGCGCAGGAAATTAGCTAATTTGTCCTAAAAGAGCTAATCGCGTTCTGTTCCGAACCATCTTCAGTTAATACGATTTGCGTCTCTTATGCTAGCAAGCTGTTTGGTAGTTCGGTTTTGAATTTCTGCCGACAAAGGCAATGAAGTGTTAATTTCTGCTTACAAGAACAAAATCCTGTGATCCTGATCGAGTTAAGGTTGATTGCGTGTTGTTTAAATCGGCTTCTTAAAGGAGATGCACGCGGAATCGAGGAGGGTGAAATCGTTCTTCCCTGACCTAATGCCTTTTAACACGTCCTGAGAGAAGTGTGGCAGGCTTCTGTCGGGAAACCCAAGATCGTTAATCGAAGGATACTTTACTGCCCCCCCGGTATCTTATTCCATAGAAATGTAAAGAGTTGTGTTTCACGGGATAAGCGAAATTAGACAATTCTCACAGTTAATGTTTAAAAGAGATAAAGATATGTATACAATAAAAAGACCTGCTAAATACCCCTCTTCTGTGACCGTTTGGGTCTTTAAAGCAAATTTAATTTCTCAGTCGAGATATGTCAGTAACTATCTTCTGTGTCGCAGACAGGAGTTATACTTAATCTGAACAATGCACAGGACAATTCAAAGCTTCTTAAGAAAAACCTTTAACACAGGATGGTTACTCTCGCTCTAATTTCCATTTTGACAGAGCTCTTTGGGTAAAGACAAATCTGCCTGAGTATGCTTAGACATTATTGACAGCTTGTCTACCTGTGTTTAGGGGCCTTTCCAACGTTGAGGCCATGGATTTGACAGGTGTTGGGAAGACAGCCCTGAACAATGGGCCATTGGTGTTCTGTTCAACAAGCTTGGATGCAGCAACCCCCCCCCCCCGTCCAAACCAAATCCCAACCAGCACAGGGATAGTACTATAGGTGAAGAGTCAGAAGGGTTGAAATGTCTCTTCATGCCTGAGAGGCTGTTCCATGAATAGGCCTGGGCAGGATCGGCACCAGTACGATGTCGTAGGTGTTTACTCTCTGGATCTCTCAGGAAAATATCCACTTTGGCCCTAACATGCGGTGGTGTAATACAAACACTGGTGGCCCCTTTCCCCCACAATGTCAAACTAAACAAAACAGTGACACGTGTCATAAAAGCTGGATGCAGGAGTTAAATGATGTGGGTGAGGTCTACCTGAATTACTTACACAATACCTACTCTTTCAAGATATTGGCACTGCCATGACCTCATATAAAGGACTAAAAGAGTATCAGTAGCTTCTGTGACTAGGAAATCAAACTGCATTTTCAATGCTCATAGTATAAAGGCCTTCCCAGACAACTGATCTTATATCAGATTATATTATACCTGGTTCTGCCCTGCTGAGCCCCTGCTACCAACCGCGCAGCATCTCTGTAAATTTAAGCTATAATTAGACCCTCTAAACAGCAGTCACCGTCTTCTCTGAAAGTTCCTCCTCTCTGCATCTTAACATCCTGACTATCAAGACTGTTTTCCCCATTCTGCCCCCTTGTGGTGTACAAAGCAATCAACAACCATGAGGACTGCAGAATCTCCCCTTATACTGCAGCAAACAACACCGGTAGGAGGCCTTAATACATGTTTAGAAATAAAACAATTTTCAATTCAAATTTATGAATGCATTCTGACAAAAGTGACTGGAAAGCAAATGTTCAAAATGAGCAATTAACACTTGAAAACTAATTTGCAACCTGTGAAAAACACAGTTGGAAACCCTAAAAATATATATAACTTCTAGTCATTAAATGTCTTGCTAAACTCAGATGCTACTGGTATAGTCATATTTAATGAAAAGTCATATCTGGTCATGGTCGTTTAAAATAAATAAATAAGCCAGTATAGTGGGCTACATAAACCAGGTGTTTAGACAGGTAGGTAAATCATGGTGTTCCCCTAATCCAGTGGTACTCAGTCCTGGTCCAGCTGCCCTGTGTATTCTGGTTTTTGTGCCAACCAATTTCATGACTAATTAGGTTGGATCTAAGTGAAAACTGGCCTCTGGTTTTTTAGCATCCTTTTGAAGGTAGTTAGCTTCCGATAGTCTGACTGCCACAGGTAGGTCATGTCACTAATTGGGCATGAGTGATGAAGTGTATGTTCAACCCTGCAGAGATAGCAGAACTGGGTATCCTGCAGAAGCATGCAGGCAAAGTCTGACCCACCCATCTTCATGCCGGCAAGTCCGGAACGCTCGTGCCTCTCAACGGCACCACAAACCAAGTCAGTTGACAATATTTTACCAGCAGATCTACTCAGGAGGCCACTCAAATGCATAATTTACATTCTTTGAAACGATTCAAGTGAAGCGCCTTCTTGAAGGGGCAGGACAGTTGGTGTGAGCATAGACTTGAAGGGGCAGCATCTTCAGTCCATCAAGTGGCAAGATTGCTTAAACTTGTGAATGACCAAAAGACAATGTGAACAAAACAAGGGGATTTTAAAAAATATACTTTATTAATACAGCAGCTGCGTATAAATATTAAAATATTCCTTTTACAGGTATACAGTACACCCACAGAAACAAAATATTAGGGTTCTATTTTTACGGCACTTTGTTTTTTTAAATCAAGATTTCATTGTACAATGGTTACTAAGAAAATGTCACAGAGGAAAATAACATGCGTGTTAATGACATATGCAAGCATGAACACAGCTTCTGGTGGCAAATTAAACCAGAGCCATGATACAGATTATTATACAACTTAAAGCATTCTGGGTAGAAAAAGTTTAGGGCCGTCTTACCCTGAAATGAAAAACATTTTCAATGTTTGAAAGATGAAAATGGTAGACGTGATCTTAAACTTTTGAAGTTAAGAGACTATTAGACAATTATCAATTGATAATACTATTATTAATTGATAATTCTGTTAAATATGAAAAATAACTCGTAAAAATACACCATCTTTCAATAGAAACCTACGTTTTTCTTGAAAGACATCATGAATTGGGTTTGTTCAATTCAGATTAAGCCTTCAATCCTGTTCCCTCGTGAGATTAAGTATTAGCTTATCATACAAGGACCAGTACAGTTAGGTCAGTCAGTTGCATCAATAGAAATTTAAGGAGTTAATGACCTCTGATGCCTTCTGATTATAGAGAAGTCTAATGTTGGCAAGCAGACCCATCCAGCCATGCTGCCCATTGTTAGTATCCGCTGTGCTCAAAGAACAAACGTGCAATAAACATGGGACGCGGATTACTAAAGTGCCATGGCAACAAGAACAACTTCCTTTTAGGAATCATAGTCCTTGTACAAGTGCAAAATAATGACTGCAAGTGAACAGTGTCTTTGAGGGGAAACGCTTTAAGATTATTTCAGCAATTAAAGTAATTTGATTGCGGACCATACACATTTTACGGACAGAGAAATGGTTTTCATATTAAAAGGGGTTGGGTATATACAAAATACAGCATGTAGGTTTCCCAGATTTTGGGCAGATAGCATATACTGTTTAAACAACACGATTTCACTCATTTAAGAACTTATTTTATAACCCTCAGACACGTTTGTCTTTGGCATCTCAGTCTCCTCTTCCCCCCCCCAATTTTTTGGAGCTCTCATCTATAAAACACATATTGCAGCAGTGCTCATAATTTCTAGCGTTTTTTGAAGGACACTCAAACGTATTCATCGGGGAAAACTAAAGTGTGATCAGTTTGCTGACCACAGATGTCTTCTGAAACCCTTGGTTACAAAAAGGGGGTAGACATGCACGTAAACACCTCCATGCACTTTCAAAAGGCACTTCAAAGAGCACCAGAGACAACACCCTCGTACGAGTTCAGCCAAGCAATCTTTGCATCCGCCTGTTAGATTGTACTGGGCCATACACAGGGATGTCTTTACACTGCAGAAGTTGACCGGTTTTGTACAGGCGTATATTTAAATGTACTCTGAATTCACATTAGTTCACATCAGGATAAACAGTGGTTATAGAATTGGCATCTAAACAAAGTGCTCGATCATATAAATTGGACAAATATGAATACTGTGCAAAACTTTTTTCTAACGTCAGTTCAAAGCATTAAGCATTCACTCCATGCCTCAAATATTACTCCAGTATGTAGGTATACTGGTACATCACGTCCTTCTAAACAAGGAACAGAAACAAGAACACTGAAAATGCTAATCTATGCCCTCCATTATAAGCACCAATTTCACTATTTTTCTGGTCTTGGTTAATCCCTCTCTCCCGCACTAAGCCATCTATGGCGAGCAGTGCACAGTGTCTTTTTTTTTTTAGGCACAATTGGATAAAAGTATCCTAAGCATAGAGACATGAACCATGCACAGAGAATACCACACACACACACACACACACACACACACAC
>JAOVYW010000054.1:4168462-4180005 GCA_025775045.1 Hiodon tergisus | reverse complement strand
AACAGAAGTAAAAACAAACACATTTTAATCTCCATTTCAGTCTTTAAATCTCCAGCCAGCAGGTGGAGTGCAATGTTACCATTTACATATAGCAGATATAATTTTCAAGTTTATCACAGGAGTCTAGGGCCATTATAACAAAGCCTTACAAAAATCCAACATACCTCGGAATTAACAGTTTACTAGGCAGTATATAAATTTCCGTTGTTTGAGTGCCCATTTCAATGTTTTACTTAGCCAGGGTTTATTTAGACTGTTCGTTCACATCCCTCGTTGTGAGCCCAAACGGAAACTTGTAAGTTTAGCTTTAGGTTTAATAAATCCGTTGATGTGCTCCTGCAATACTGTGTCAAATTAATTTGATGTCAGTGGTCATCTTATCCTGTACATATGCAAATTTCAAATAAAAACGTGTTTCAGTGTACAACTGTTAGCTCGAACACTTTTTCATAAAGGTCAGTTTAAGTGCTAAAAATATGAAGCCCTGGGATTTTTCCATGATACACAATGGGGAAAAACATTTTATTACGCATATTAAAATGGGTAATAAAATGCTTTACTCCACAACTGCATTTAATAAGACAACAATCCTACATTAACCATCCAGTTACCTATACTATAGGTAAATGTACTACTATATTAAAATGTAATCTCATCAGTATTACCCTAGGCATACTGTGTATTAAAGCATCTTGAGATCATTATTACCGCAAGAATCGAACCCGGACATCAAACGGCAAGCCAAAAATAGTCGCAAATACAAAAAATAAAAAATAAAATAAATGAAACGGTCACAATATCTAAAGAACCCCCGCTGAGGGCTATCGGACACATCGGCCGTATGTTTAAAGTGAAACGCCTCAATTGTCCGCTTGTGATTCGCAGTGCCGTTTAGGGAAGTACTGTGAAGATGAGCGTTTACTGGGCTCTGTGCTCTCTCAGGGGAACGCGGGCGGGTTTTCCCCTCCTTTTCATCACCGTCTGCTGGGGCAGCACATAACCCCAGGTATAGGTAGAGTCTTCTAAGGCTTTGCTTACACTGGCGGCAGCATGAAACGACGCTCACCGTACTCCTGGTTAAGGCCCCACAGCTTGATCTTATTAGCTTCGTGCTGCGCTTTCTTCTTTAGGCGACAAGCTCTAAAACCACCGGAAAGTGAAACAGATAAGAGATCTCAATTCACTGCACTGGGCCCAGCGGTTCACCGACCAATCTCCCCTTTCTCACAGATGTCTGGCGTTGTGCGGTTACCTCGAGGCCAGCTTGTTCTTCTCTTTCCGGGAGCGCGCTCTGGCGACCACAGGCAGGTCATTGACGGGTCTCATTCCCTCGATGGCCAGGTTCAGCTTGAGAAGCTGCTCCCCGATGCTACGCAGCTTCTGCGGGTTCGGCGTCAGGTCGTTGGCGTCTGTCTTGCGGGCCTTCCGAGGACACTTCTTTCCTGGAGGGACACTCGGTTTAGTTACCAGGGATTCTTCCAAATTTTCTATCTGCTATGAATATTTGAAAGGAATATTAACCGCTCTGTGGATGATTTAAAATCACCCCCCAAAAAGTCTTTCTCGGGGAGGGAATTTTTTGCGAGATTTTTGTTTTGAACATATTCTGAGAAAGAGCACAGACACCAGGTTGCAGTGGCAAATGGAAGTGACATCACCTGAGCTTAGCCTCACCGCTACTGGACGTCCCCTCTCTCAGGTAGAGCGTGCTGGGCAGCGTGCTGGAGCTCCACGACAAGGGCAGTTTGCAGGCTCCACTGTTGCCCTCCGCTTCGTGACTGTGCCTGTACTCCCAGAAACACCTGCGCTTCCTCTGTCTCACACCGGCCTTGGCGTCAGGGTCCTGGTCTAGAGCAAACAAACAAACATGTATTTTTACATGGATGAAACCTTAAGATCTAAACTGTTTACAGAGCACACAGACTCAACTGAGATTACAGGCAAATAGAAGGCTCTAATCAGAAAAATACACAGCGAGAGATGTTGTGCAATACACGCCCACATTTCCGCATTCAAAACATAAAATCACTGCTATAAGCGGTGACAGAATAGTTCACGTTACTGGCCCCTCCACAGAGTCGAAACTCACCACATTCGGGTCCTGAGATTCTGAAGTCCATGCCCTTTGTTGCATCTTCATCTGCTTCGGAACCTCCTTCCTCCTCTTCCTCGGTGTCCACCGTCTCACTGTCCGAACTCTGGCTGGAACTGGAGTCCTGCTCCGCCTGCAGGGAATAGTTGTGCTCCTCGCTGCAGTGCTCCAGGGCGGACGGCGAGGACGTGGAGGCCCCTAGCGACTGCGGCGCCTCTCCAGTCCCAGCTTCACCCACCTCCTCCTGGCCTTGGGCCACCGGGTCCGCATGGGCTGTGGGTTTCAGGGCCATCCCTGGCCCAACAGCACCGGTCTGGCCAGCAGAGTGGAGACGGAGGCTGCTGGAGGCCCCCACAGCCAGGGCTTGCTCTGCGGGCACATTGCCCCCTCGGCCCATCAGCATGTTGTCCGAGCTTGGCAGCTCCCCCTCTGGGCTCCCTTTGGTATAGCGGGAGATGTCATCTAAGGCGGAAACATCCCAGTGCTCGTGGTGCAGGTCCTCAATGAAACCGTCATCCACCAGGTCGCTAAGCAGCTCAAAAGGCCGCTTGCGAGGCACTGCTGGGGAACCCAGCATTAGAACCACACCCTGAAGGGACTCCTTCTAAGGATAAAAAGGTCAGACATTTCCCATAAGTACTGTATGACTTGGCAAGCATGAAGTGAGACATTCCCTGCTTTGTTAATGGTAATATACATGTTCAGACACAGCTCAATCAAGCCTTTTTAATCAAGATGTCTGCTCAAACAAGACTTGGGGCGGTAAACACTAGTTTTTTTTTTTAAGGTTCACCGTCTGCTTAATCAAGCACAAGCCTTGTCTAATGGCTTACCTGGTCGTGTTCTGTACTGCCCCCCAGTGGAGAAGCAGGAAATGACTCTAATGTCATAATACACCTATGGGTACCATAGGCTTCGCCAAAAATGGGCTCCATTCCATTAGTGCCTGGCTGAAGAGAAAAGACACCGATGCGTTCTCATTATTGATGACCGACAACAGCTTTAATTATTCTGGACTGATGATTAGAACGATAGATGTTGATTACACATACAATGTTTAACAATAGGCTGAACCTTCCAACCATGTAACCATTCAGAGCCTTCACTTCCGTGAAGTTCCGTGAACTTTTAAATAAAATAAATCACAACCGAACTAAGGACACAGCACACAATATAGCAGCTTAGTGAGAACACTGCTAAATTACTGAACTAATTCACATGGCTGCCCTGATTTTCTTTAAAACAATCCTGTGAATTAACATTTAGAACTAGGATGTTGCATGTCAAAACCTACTAAATTTACAAGCGGTATAATATCAGGTGTTTTCTGCTGGTCGGTTTTTATTTTTATTTTTTTTAAATTCAAAATAATGCTTAAGCCATCCAACAGCTGAGTTTTGGGAGACAAAATGAATACTTGATTATGATTATCAAGTAACCGGTATGAATTTTATGAAGAACAGGTATGCTGGAATGATCCCTATAAATTTAGTCCAGTGGCAAACAGTAAGCCTTCAGCATTAATGCACCATATTAATATTCCAATTTAAATTTTCACCCATGCAGATACAATCTCATTAAAATTAACAGTATCTTTTATTAAAATAATCTATATTCCCCCCTGACATTTCCCGTCAGCTAGTTTCAGTTGGCTTCACTTTAAGGTGTAAGCCACTGTAAAAATATATCTGTTTGGTTAAAATATTTTTTTCCATTTAGCAAAACCGATTAAAACCTATGCTGTGAGACATTCCTTGACACTTCCATCCATTTGTTTAGTCCCATGGTATCTTCATGGCTGCAAACTAATCTTTATCTGCTTTTTGCTTGTATGCAGCTCCATCTGTGTGAAAATAAAAGGAGTCGTTTGCCAAGTGGAACTTTTTAATCACTTCCTGAGGTTTTTTCATTTTTTCTTTTTTGTGTGGCTCATTCACAAGAATTTGCAGAGAACACACTGTCCCTTTCTGGAATTCATAGGAATTCCCCAGGAGAAAGTCAGAAGAATCTTTTCAAAATGCGTTTCCTTTCTTCTAACCACAAGTCTCCAGTTATTTAAAACATTTTCAGCCATTACAATAGTACGTTAGACCTAAGTGGCCACAAAAAACTCCTATCCAGCAGTGCTATCATTAATACAGTCAGTGGAAGAAGAACTGCAGAATCTAATAACCCTAATAAATGTAATACATAAATAATATTACCAGCACCCTTCAACAACTGGGTTAACCCAAACAGCATCAGTAAATATTAGGCCGTCGGTAAAGGCTGTGCAAATCACCCAGGAGAAAAGAACGGTAACTGGTATACCCATTGTTATTTTTTTAAACCATACATTTTAAGTGAGATTTACCCCTTAAATGCTTTGCGTTTGAAAATTTCCCCAACTCTTACCTGAGGCATGTCGAACAAGAAGACGTTCGGTTGTGTTGAACAGGTTGTGCCGGTGGCCGTGGGCTGAACCAGGCAATAACAGGGAGGCTGCAGAGAATCGGTGCATCTGCACAGCAAGGTCTAGAGAGGAGAGAATTTACATCACACCTCACACTGCAGACTGCTCAACTTAACGGGACGTTTTTCAAACACGTATCCCCAGAGCAGTTGGTTTAGACAGACTCTCAGCTCCAATTTGGGCATTTATATTCTGCACTCGTTTGTACAAAAATGTAAAAGTGGAGTTCTGCAGCCTGCATCCTTGTCCTAGATCCCCAAAATAGCCATCTAATCACTCCTTTTACTGTGTCACATAGTCTGAGCAATAGTAGCCAAATCTCCTGAGCGGCAGATTATCCATGAGAGAGAGAGAGAGAGAGAGAGAGAGAGAGAGATAGAGAGAGACACAGACAGTGCATCAGCAATGGCCCTTTAAAATTCCTGAAAGGGACAGACTGTGCTATCCACATACTTGTGAATGAGCCACAAAACTCAGGAAAAGATAAGTCCAACTTGGCTAATAGATAGTTTCATTTTTTACTCTGTGGCATTCAGCATGCAGAATTTCCAAGCTCGTGCTTGGCGTTCTCATTTTCACACAATGCCAGGAAGGTGTATTGTTGAGCCCACATCCCCGGGAGCTGCAGTGGGCAGAGATTACTCCCAATTGATGGAATTTTTACTTTTAAGAGGAAGAAAATTGCAAGAACGGGAGACTCCGGTTACAATTAATTTACAAGATATCAGGAAAAAGTGGTCAATAAATTTTTTTGTTTTGTTTTGTTTAGCGCTGACAAAAGAAAATTACTAACAAGCCAGTGGCTTTGTGATAGGAGTTGAACTAATCTACATGGAGATGCTGTCAAATAAAGAGGTAGATTTAAGGATTTTTCACCCATCCCGACAAAAATCAATTAATATCAGACTATTTTTTAGAACACGTAAAACAAATTAATACGATGAACCCTATGCAGTCCCTACAACACAAGCTAAAAACATTCGACAATAAAATGTAAGTTGTACAAATAGTTTAATTCAATTGTTTGTTCTAGCTAACTGGTTTATAGCAGAATTGACCACGCAAACACATCCAGATCTGCAATTCCACTGTTATACATAACTGTAAACAGGAACGCTATTAGCGCTTAAAAAACCGCAACTAAATAACGGGTCTACTGGTCTTGTATAGCATCTGCACAGCTATTTAGCTACATATAAATTGGCTAAATACTTACCACCTTCAGCTCTACTAAATAACAGATCCAGTAGCCATGTCTGATAAAAAGCAACTCGGTACAGACCAACCTTTATAATCCTCCTCCACTTGTACGCCCCCTCAGTTTGGTTCTGATAGCTTAGCTTCACAGCGAAAGTTAAATGGGTTTTAAGGAATTATGTGTGTTAGCTAGGAAGCTAGCTATCTTCGAACCGTTTACAAAATTACAGTAGATGTTCGTTTTTAATGTAGTTTTAAAACAGACATCGAAATGAATCACGGTTAGAAAGGCAACACGATATATGTGTCAGTTTCGGTAAATTAAATAGATAAATTACCTTTTTATTTGGTATTGTCGGGTTCCTCCAAAGATTTAACGAGCTCTTCAGACAAGGACACGGTTACATAGATAGATCAAATCATTTAATGTAGCACCTCTAAATATTATAATTACTCAATACTAAAACAAAAGTGAAATAATAAACTGTTAAAGCTTACGTATACACAAACCAAACAAATAATTTATTCCGTATAGGAAGTTAGTTTTAAACAGCTGGTCTGGAGCTAGTCCATTATTGACAACGGGGAGTTTTTTTATTTTAAATGAAGCGTCAGTTTGGAAAAAATTGTTTCCGGCAAACTTTTATGACAGTACTACTTATATTATATTCTTCTCTCTTATTTACGATTATATCAATATCATATATATTCTTCTAATTGAAGTCTATATTCAGAATTGGTCAGAAGATCAGCCTCCTGAATATCTGACATGGTGTCGCCCGCATGACTCAGAAAATAGTTTATTATTTTGCCGTAAAATAACCCTTTCGCATTCTACTGTTATCATGTTTAGAGCAGTTGTGGGTATTTCAACGAACTTTAGTTTTTATTTGGGCAGCTTAAGCTCAAAGACGTTAATATCTGTGAAGTAAAATGGAAACTGTATGTTAGCTGTGAACATTATAAAGTTCATAGTTTTAATTCCAGTAAAAAAAAACAAAAAAAACTCTCATTAGAATTTTTATGGAGGGCACAAATGAATAATGTATTTCACAATAGCTATTTGGTTGTCTACAGAGGATAATATGCAAGACTTAGTTACCCTTGAACCGTTTTTATATATTCTGTTTTTTCTGGTAAGATCTTGTCATTAAAACCTGCATCGCTTATGACCATCCTTTCTATCTGCAGTGAGAAGCATATGGAAAGGTAGTTTTTACTCACTGGCACAAACATTGGTTAAACTGTGAATGAAAATGGTCTGCTCATGTTACACATCAAAGGGTGAGCTGTATCATGGTGTCCTTCACTTCACCCTCCTTTGCAGGGAAATGAATGAGTCAATTCAGTGATTGTTAATATGGTTTCCCCCTACAGTAAAGCAAAGACAGCTGTCTCTGGGCAAAGATGTTTTTTTTTCTTACCCTTTCTAAAAACATGCCAATTTTCCAGAGGACTAATCCCACACTTTGATCCTTGTACTTCCATATTTTATCAGATTTTGCAAACAGTGGGCATTCACTTGTGTAGAGCAAGCACAGAGCTCTCCCCCAGGGGTATGGACAACCACACAGCTTTAAGTGATAACAGTGGCAGAGGAATGTGTCAGTGATTCTCTTATGTCAGTGTCAAAATCATATTGAACCTTTCATCTTTTTTAAAACCCCGAAACTCAGGGACAGAAAGAAAAGAAAATGAAAAGCTGGTTACTGGCCAACCAACAGGAATCCAGATGGCTCGTTGCCACAGGTTATGAAGTGGAAGTTGTAAATTAGCTAACACGGCAAGGAACAAAACCGGTTTAGATATTACAAATGTTCTATAACAGAGTACAAAATAAGAAGTCCTTACTTATGGTTATGAATTTATATGTGTGTTCAGGCCATGGCTCTCTGCTACCATATCTGGGGGGGAAAGACCACAAACGAACAAAAAACCTAAAGAAAATGGCAAAATAATAACAACATAAAACCATTCCAAAATGTTAAAAAGCAATAACGTTACTGTGTACTAACAGGAGGTTTTTGATGAAACTACAAATGGCTCTGGTTATTTATCAAGAAGGCTGCACCGTTCTAGTTCCGGTGTTTGGCCTGGGCTAGGGTGGGTGAGAATCGGCAGGGCTTCTTTTGACTCCTCGCTCACCAGCGACTCCTGTCGGCTTCTCGGGCACCTGCAGCCTAGCAGTTTTGTCATACTGGACGTGCTTTTCATTCATTCGTTCGTTCGTTCGTTCGTTCGTTCTTTCATTTTACGTTGCTTAGAAGACAAAGAAGCTTTTATCAAATGTCACATACATCTTATAATGTATACACCACTTGCCTAATTCTAATTCGTAACTAACTCAGCTCATTTCCTTTTGAACACTGGCCCGGTGATAAAAGGCGCAACATTACCAATTACCAATTTTCTGATTGGTCAGACGTGGCCCTACTTGTGACTGGGCACACAATTCGTAACCGTGATTCAAGCCGTAACGGCTTGACATCGTGCAATATGGTATAAGATGGAATTTTTATTTCTTGTGTCTAAAATTCAATTCGCAAACATTATATGTTTTATTTTTTCTGAAGTAGAGTCTTGGATGTAATTGGGGCGGAGTTTTAGTTTATGGGACCCTGAGACGGAGGGCGATTTCCTTGTCGGAAATCTGGGGGCAAAGAGAGGGACGCGCAGTCTGACGAAGTTCGCCATGGCTGCCTCAGTGTGGACTATAGGTGCTCGCCATTCTGCTCCTGCCGTGGGGACAGTGTATCGAGCTAATAGCACAAAATCCCACAAGACGCAATATGACGCTGTAGTCATCGGAGGAGGTAATAACAGAGATTAATTCGCTTCTGAAAACCCAGTCCTCTTGGAGCACGACCGCTATATTCGTCAAACATTGGTTTCGATCACAGATATAAACGACGAATGATCTACGTACCGCTGCATGATTAATGGAATTAAATCTAATGTTGTAGTCCTGTGTATATTGGAATGACAGGAAACGACTCAAAACATATTGTTCATATAATTTTACTTTTTCGGAGAAAATTTTTTGACCTGTCGAATCCTCTGCAGAATATGTTTGCGTCTGAGCTAAAACGGGTTCGCAGTCTATCTGTCAGTCATGATAGCTGACTGCACGTTGATCATTACCTGGTCTCCATAGTTAGAGTTTATTTTCGTTTATTGTAGTCCATGCATTTCCATGCATTACTCCAGAAACGGACTGATTGCCGGTTTTAGGTCATTTTTTTGATTACCTGCAGTCTTCAAGGCGGGTTTCATCAGGCATGTTCTTGTTCCTTGCAGGGCACAATGGACTGGTAGCAGTGAGTAGATAAATTCAATTTTAAAAGTTACAAAAAAAATTTCTCAAAAAGTTTTGCATTTCACAAAATAAAATAAAAAATTTCTTTTCTTTTGCATTTGTTACATAGCGTGATTGATAATCTGATTAATATGACACTTGTTACATGGTGTGATTGATAATCTGGGTTTTTTATGACTGTGTTATTCTCTGTCCTGGATTTTAATAATATCATAGTGAAAGCAAGATTATTTGTGTAGGGAGAGGGTGTGCATGTGTAGAAGTGGAGTTGGTTATAATTTATTTGGAGATTCATCTCCTTTGCTGCCTCTCAACTGTGTTTGGCCTGCTCTCGGCCACAGCTGACATCTTGTATGTTTCAAGGCGGCTTACCTGCAGAAAGGAGGCGTGAGAACCGCTGTCTTGGAGCGGAGACACGTTCTCGGCGGAGCGGCTGTGTCCGAGGAGATCATTCCAGGTGAGTCGGCCGTTTTAACACCTCCAGGGGGCCAGGAAAGCGCAGTGTTGATGGTCCGTTTAATCTGTCTCACATGCAGTAACAAGAACAAAGCAAAATAGAATTTTAGCCTTGACCGTTTTATCCTCCATATTTCTGCCTTTTTAAAAAAATTTTTTTATAGGTATTTGAAATTGACGGATGTAGAGCGTCATTTGTAATTGGATCTAGCGGATTTAAATCGTCATTTTTAAGAGAGCCTAGTGTGTATTTCCCATTCTTGGAGTCCTGCGTGCGTTTTGAATTTCGGGACACGGGCTGCTCCGTCACGATCAGCGGTTTTCTCGCTCTGCGCTTTCATTTGCAGGCTTCCACTTTTCCAGGGCCTCCTATTTGCTCAGCTTGCTGAGACCACACATCTACAGGGACCTGGAGCTGAAGGTGCGAAGGAGTGCCTGGCAGGACGCACACGCTGCTCCTAAAATTAAAATCAATCGCGGTAGATTGTGTGCGAACGCTTGCGAAGCTCTTACCAGTTGGGCGGAGCTTCAGGAAAGGTGCCAGATGATAGCTTTGCGGACCTGAGTGTTAGCATTAGCCCTGTGTTAGTTTCAAAAGGATTAGCTGCTGCAATGTAATAGAGTTTGAAGAGGGCAGCTTTAACTGATGCCACTGTACATCTCCAGGGAAACACTCTGGACGTGTATGGTGTGCTCCCGGTCATCAGAATAAATGAAAGTCTGCTTTAGGTGTGCATCAGCTTCTCAGTGCACACAATGAACGTGCAAAAAGTGTTTGTCAGCTTCCAAAAGGTGAAAGAGTGCGGATATGAGGACGTCAGATTTTTTTTTTTTTAGGAATCTGTTGCCGCTTGGTCCCACAGGAAATAGTTGTGCCCAGTTCTCCACTTCAGTGGAAACGCTGTTTTCCTGTCTTCTGTGCAGAAGCATGGATTGAAGGTGTACATGAGGGACCCTCATGCCTTCACCCCAATGCTGGAGGAGGGGGTCGGGGGACGTCCGCCACGGTCTCTTCTTCTTGGGTCTGACATGGCAAAGAACTTGCAGGAGATTGGGAAGTTCTCTGAAAAAGATGCCAAGGTGACAACTGCTCATACAGTCTGAAGAGACAGTGGATTTCATGCGTTGTAACATGCACTGCTGTCTGTATGTATTTGCTGTCGGTATATAATGTATATATTTTGTTCTACATTGCGTAAGGATTTGAAGCGTTCTAGCCATGCTTATATTTGCAATATATATCTATCTAATATAGATATATTTTTATATGTGGTGACTGTTTAGTAAAAGCACTGTGCCTAACGGCACCCTTTTAACCGTGCAATATATATATATATATATATATATCTATCAGTGATCAGTTTCACGTTTGCTTCCTCCTGCCAGGCCTACCCTGCCTTTCAGAAGCATCTGGAACATCTGGCCAGTGCCATCCACCCCTTGCTGGACGCCCCGCCTGTGAACGTTTCCGGGATCACTGAGGGGTCACTGAGGAAGAGAGTGGCCGCTCTGCGGACTCTGAGGCCGTTAATACAGTGTGGTACGGAGACTCAGTAGCACGCGGCAGGACTGAAACAGACCCACATGTTGTTCTGTGTTTGCATTCGCCTGTTTCTCACCTAAATGAGTACAGATCCATTTTTTTCACGGACATGAAAAGCACCAGCAAAACGGATTTACGGGTCCCGGTTTTCTGTGGTTGGACAGTGTCATGTTTTCTCTGCCTTTAGGCCAAAGACCTGTGGATACTTCTCACCCTTTTCCTCACTTTTCAAATGTACATATTTAGAGCAGGCCACAGTTCAGGCATATGACTGTCAACTGCATTGGACAAGCTCTATCTTCACAGCTTCTGGCAACTTTCACTGGCTTTTTTCACAGGCCAAACCAAGAATGTTTGTGCCTTGTAACAGGGTTAAAACTTGGAAGGAACCTTCCGGACTTTTATGAGCTTCTAACTGCACCTATTACCAAGGTAATAATTCATTCGGGGGGGGGGGGGGGGGGGGGGGGGGGGGGGGGGGGGGGGG
>JAOVYW010000054.1:4152794-4168452 GCA_025775045.1 Hiodon tergisus | reverse complement strand
TAATTAATTCACCCCCCCCCCCCCCCCCCGCTTATGGTAGAATAAGTAACTTGTCACTGAGCAAAGTATCTGAAAAACAGGGACAGTTCTGTTGTGAAAAATGCAGTTTATTTTGTGGTGTTGTAACTACCTCTGCTCATAATTCTAAGGCCATTTATGTCCCATCAGATTCTTAACCGCTGGTTTGAGTCGGAGCCTCTGAAAGCTACACTAGCCACAGATGCTGTGATAGGTGCCATGACGAGCCCCAGCGACACTGGCAGTGGGTGAGAGGTTTTCTGCCCAATGTCCAGCAGGATTTTGTGAAAATTTTACTGACACTCGGGAGTTTTGTAGAGTGTGTTTTCACACCAGTATCCACCGTATCCCGGCACCAAAAGTCCTTTAAAAGGTATGTTTCTAAATGGTTGACTTATGCGTCACGTTTTCCTCCTGCAGGTATGTGCTCCTGCACCATGTGATGGGGGAGCTGGAGAAGGAGAAGGGGGCCTGGGGATACGTGGAGGGAGGGATGGGCAGCGTGTCAAGTTCTATTGCCAGTTCGGCTCGTTCCCATGGAGCTGCCATCTTCACTGAGCATGTGAGCATTGTCTAGTGAACTCATCCAATCCAAGGTTAGCATTGTCTAGTGAACTCATCCAATCCAAGGTTAGCGTTGTCAAGGGAGCTCATCCAATCCAAGGTTAGCATTGTCAAGTGAACTCATCCAATCCAAGGTTCGCGTTGTCAAGTGAACTCATCCAATCCAAGGTTAGCGTTGTCAAGGGAACTCATCCAATCCAAGGTTAGCGTCGTCAAAGGAACTCGTCCAATCCAAGGTTAGCGTCGTCAAGGGAACTCGTCCAATCCAAGGTTAGCATCGTCAAAGGAACTCGTCCAATCCAAGGTTAGCGTCGTCAAAGGAACTCGTCCAATCCAAGGTTAGCATTGTCAAGGGGACTTGTCCAGCCACAGGTTAGCATTGTCAAGGGAACTAATCCAGTCCCAGGTTAGCATCACCAAGGGAACTCATCCAATCCAAGGTTAGCATTGCCAAGGATATTCCTATCCTACAAAGTAATTTCATCCTCCCTTTGTTATTGCTGACAGAACTTGGCAGACGGTTTTTTCCTGTTGTTTCTGTTAGAGTTCTCCTGCTTACGTTAATGCCTGAAGCCTTTCCTTTTTCCAATGCGTAAACCAGGACGTGGAGCAAGTTTTAATAGGCGGAGATGGCTCTGCCCAAGGTGTCGTGCTGAAGGATGGCTCCGAGATCTCCAGTAAAGTGGTTTTGTCCAATGCAACCCCGCACGTTACCTTCAAACAGCTCACACCACAGGTACTGTCGTCTTGCGGAAGTTTGCCGTTTTGTCGTTCTTGGATGTTCACTTTCTCACAAAATGACTCTCACTCTGTGGTTCAATATGTTCTCACGGCCTGGTTGTAAATGCTTGCAGAGCTCTTTACCTCCGGACTTCATTAGCGCAATCTCTCAGATTGATTACACCTCTCCTGTCACCAAGATTAATGGTAAGATTGGAGTACTTTTGAAATGGTTGAAAATGCTTGTGGAGTAGACAATAGGCTTCATTTATTTGGCAGTAGTTGGAAGTAGTTGTTTAATCTACTGCCGCAGGTAGCAAGGCAATTAAGGGATTGGACTTAAGGTATGCAAAATTGTAAGATCTAGGTAATAACGCTAGATAATTGTTGCCTTGTCTGCTTAGAATATAATTGAAGTCTCAAGTCTCTAAGGCGTGTGTGACTTCCTTACAGTCGCTGTGAACAAGTTGCCTAATTTCGTGGCTGCCCCCAACAGTCCGGATGGGCGGCCAGGGCCACACCACCAGTGCTCCATTCACCTGAACTGTGAGAGTGTGGGCCTGCTGGAGGCAGCCTATCAGGAGGCCAAACAGGGCCACTCTTCCACCAGGTGGGCAATCCGCACAAGGGACTGTCAAACTTGATGGCAAACTTGTACACCTCAGGCACTGTGGCGAATGTAACCCACCTTACCCCCTGCACTCTTTGTGCTCTGCGTCAGGCCCATGCTGGAGATGTGCATCCCCTCTGTGTTGGACCCCACTTTGGCGCCCCCTGGTGGTCACGTAATTTCTCTCTTCACCCAGTTCACTCCTTACTGGCTGGAGGGGGGACGTGCCTGGACCGAGGAAGACCGAGAGAAGTTTGCTGACTTGGGTAAATGAAAAAGGGAACTTTGACTTGACGAAAGCGTAAAACCTGAGGTGTGCGTTCTGTTTCTATCAGTGCCTTCAAAAAGTGTTCACCACCTTCCAGTTGTCTTTTATGTTGAATCAGAAAGGATTTTTTTAAATTTACGATATTTATTTAAAACCGAATATCCCTTTCCTGATCTGTGACTTTAAATTACTTTATCCCTAAGTTATTTTGACTGCAAATGTTTCTACATGTTTGCTTGACATTCACCCCCCTTGTGATTTTTTAGTTTTGGAATTAAGTGATGCTATACTAATTGTGTAACTTGTGAGAAGCAAAGGGCGGTGTAATCCAAAGATTAAAGATCCAAAGTGTAGCTTTTTATTGCTTGCTGTGTTCTGTTTTTGACGTATTTCTCCCATAAAAGCATTACTTATCAGCTTTGAATAAAAAAGTGTGTATCGTTTCTGATTTAACAAAATGTGACAATTGCTTGGGGGTGAATACTTTTGCCAAGCACAGTATATTGGTTGTATGTGTGCATATGTGTACAGGTAAGCACATGTCCTGACTCTAAAAAAAATTCATGTTTTTTCATGTTTTTTTTCTCTCTCTCTCCTCTGAAAGATCTGTCTCAGTCAGAAACTGTAAACAAACTGTAGCTATGGGTCAGTTGCAGAAAATGTCCAGTTAGATGACAGTTTTACCTCAGAACCAGACCAAAAAGTTATTCTGATATGAGATTAATTCTTAACTGTGTGCGGTCTGCAGCTAAATGGCCAACCAATGTTAAACCTCAATTTTAGCTTATCAAAGTCAGTCCATTCTAGAGCTGCCCCCGACTAAAGATTTTCCTAGTCGACTGGTAGTCATTATTTTAAGCCATTGGTCATCGCACGTTTGTTATATTAATTACTTAAATATATATTTTGGGGGGCATCAGAAAATGATTTGAGTTCCAGGGCTGAGGAAGAATGTTTTAAGTAACATTGCTAACACGGTTCTACATTACAGAGAAATACTAAACCATAATAACGAGCCTTTAAAATACAAAGTTTACAAGCGCACGCACGAAGTAACACCGGCAAAAGTGGTAATGATTCTGAACGTGTCGGAAAAACCAGCAAGGAGACATTCTGAACATTATGTTAATTTACTAATATACAAAGCGTAACATCAGTGACATCACACAACTTATGAACTTGTAACACCAACACAATAACTTTATAATATAAATAAAAAACAACCTTTTGTTAAAAAAAAAAAAAAAAAAAAGTTTTTTCCCCCCCGTTCCTCATCGACTAACGTTTGGTCGACTATTAGGGGGCAGCCCTAGTCCATTCACTGTTTGTGTGTCTGTCATCAAAGCTGTGTGCTTAAAGGTAAGATATCAATTGTGTTTCTATTCCCTGTAGCATTTGGCTGGATTGAACGCTATGCCCCGGGCTTTAAAGCCTCTATAGTAGGCAAGGAGGTCCTGGCTCCCCCTGATCTTGAGAGAATATTTGGCCTCACAGGAGGGGTATGTATTACTCCAGAAGTTATTTATGTTTGTGACTGTGAATTTTATGTATAAATGATAATTATGTCATTATATAACTATATGAAGTTAATTGTTAACTCGGTTAAATCATTAGTTTTCTACATTGTGGATCTATTTGACTAGAAGTACATTAGAAGTCTTGTTCAGAATAATTGAGCTTGAACATATATAATAATTGCTTATGGTGTTGTGACTTTTTGAAAAACTTGATTCAAAAATTGCCAATGCGTTTCATTGTTCTTATCCCCCTGTAGAATATTTTTCACGGTGCAATGTCTTTGGACCAGCTGTATCTAGCACGACCTTTGCCCTCCTTCTCAGACTACCGTACACCAATCAAAGGCCTATATATGTGTGGCAGTGGATGTCACCCAGGTTTGTCACTTGGCGGATTAAAATCAACAGATTTAACTTTCTTAGTATAGCGCAGCATTCACCCAAAAAATAGAAACTTTTTTACATTACACTTATATAAGTATTTTTAAAGGGTACAACAAAAGTGTGCCTGCTGTTCATACTTCCACCTTAAAAGGTCTTATCCGGCAGACATTTCCACCACTTTTGCATTTAGTTATTGTTTCTTATGTACTCTCTGTGTATGAATCACTGAAGACCCTTTTTTCCTGTGTTTGTGTACGTGCGTGTACGCCTGTGCGTGTGCGTGTATACATGAATGCCTGTGCGGGTTTGTGTGCATGCGTGTGTGTATGCCTGTGCGTTTTTGTGCATGTATGCCGGTGTGTGTGCATATTTGTGTGTGTGTGTGTGTGTGTGTGTGTGTGTGTGTGTGTGCGCGCATGTATGCCGGTGCGTGTGTGTGCGCGTTTCTGTGCATGTATGCTGGTGCGTGTGTGTGTGTGTGTGTGTGTGTGTGTGTGCGCATATATATGTGTGCGCATGTATATGTGTGTGTGTGTGTGTGTGTGTGTGTGCGCATATATATGTGTGTGCATGTATATGTGTGTGTGTGTGTGTGTGTGTATTAGGCGGAGGTGTGATGGGGTCTGCAGGTTGGAATGCTGCTCTGACAGTCCTGGCTGACCTGCGACGATGGGGATGATGGCTCGCCAAAGTCCCTCAACAAGGACTAAACTTTCTCCAGAAAGTCCAGATAGCTCACAGCCGGTCTCTGCCACATGGATTTCACCAGGCTTTCTTCAGTCTTTGAAATGCCGTAAAATCTCTTTAAAACTTAAATACACCACATGCAATTGATAAACGGATAATTCATAATGAATATCTACGACAAATGCAAAATAAATAATTAGGGGAATGTGACATTAAGGATAATGACCACATGAGATTTGGTTTTGAACAGGTGCCTTAAAAAATAAAAAGTCATGTCATGTATTGATAATAGAAAGATCTTCTCCAGTAAGACTGTAAGAGCAAATCAAAAGTCAGTGTGCTCTAGTTTTTAAGTTAGAAATACGAAATGCCAGCAATCGTTACAATTAAAACTGTATTAAACTAACAAAAAAATCCTCCCCAGGAATCTATTGAGGTAATGGTCATGTAACATTCTAAAATAAGTAACTTTTGGAAAATAATTAAATTTTGGTCTGTCCTCTTGGCCTTATCTGTGTCCTTGGAAAATGTTTAAAATGTGTCGCTGTCGTTCCTGGAATTTCCATTTGGTTAAAAGTTAAATGAATAAAAATGATTGTTACTGTTTATTAATGAGTTTGTGTCAATGGTACGTTTTGTCAGAAATATGCTGCATCTCAGTGCCTTTGAATACATCTTTCTGAAACCAAAGTTGCAGGTTTTTTTTTTTAATAGAACATCTTCAATTATACTCGGAATATATTTTATGGCATATTTGTGACCTATTATTCTTCAGCGTCGCCAAACGCATGGAAGGTGCGTAGGCCCCTTTAAGACGCGAATCGGGGGGTGGTACCTGTAGCAAAGCCAAATACGCCGACGCTTTACGCCCAGGAAGCTAAGAAGCTGCAGAGATTCCCTTCGTTGTTACGTTTGAAAAGATGACGGGTTTTTAACGCGTGTCCACTTTGTCAAGAGATAACTCTTTTAATACAGTTTTATTTGAACCCATAATGTCGGATGGTCACACTGATTATGTTCACCAAGGACATATACAGGCGGTTCTGGCTCAGAGGCGGTAAGGAACTCCAATTTAAGAACACTTTTTGAACTTTTTTATTTTCCCAGACATGGATTTTCGTCCATTTGTTTCGTAACTATTGGTAAAGCACCGATTTGGTCATTACACATATCCTACCGTCAATTGCAAGTGTTATGGTACAGTTTTTTAAATTTTTTAAAAATAAGTGTGTGTGGGGGGGCACTATCCCGTCTTGACCCTTGCCGAGCCACAGTCCGGAATTTATTGGTTTCTATTGTCAAGATTGTGGCTGATTTCAGTACATGGAGTGCAGTAATAATAACTGGTTTATCGAATGAATGTCAGAAACGTATATTTAGGTTTACATGTAGAACTAGCCATAACGGATACGAAACTCGCATCACTCTATACTTCTAGACTTTGGAACGATATCACTGCGAGACTTCACCCGGTTTTGGACTTTATTTTAAACTGCTATTTGAATTTGAAAAGTCATAATTTAAACACACTAAAAATATTAACAAATATTGTAATTTGCCCGTTTCGTGTTTTTTTTTTTTGTGGACAGCAGTGTTTTTGTTTGTGTATTTACGTATTTATTTACTTGTCACGCTTAGCATTTTACCTGAGGTACGGTAGATCATGGTTTGTTTTGCTTTCTGTATTACGTTTTTGACCACGCCTTTACGTGGTGAAGTACCGGACAATCTGTGTAAGATTTAGAAGTTAATCGTTCAGACTGTCCTGTCCTGTCCTGTCAATTACGAAGCACGTAATTTTTTAATACCCTTTTTGATTGTACATGATTCAACGGAAAGAAAGTTATTGCTGAATATTACATTATTGATAAATTTGATAATAGGCTTTATTTTACGCCAACAACTCAGAAAAGAGCAACAGACTCCAAGAATGGTGTGGCGTAAAAAAAAAAAAAACCCACAGACACCAAAGTGATTCACTCTCCTGCAATCTCTAGTTTGTGGCTTTCTCTTTAATCACACTGAGCTTCCTGCTCTGTTGATTGTGCTGTGTCACGTTTTCGGAGAATTTATTCGGCTCCAGAGGACTTTATATTTATGACGTGCTTTTATTTTTATTTGTTTTGGTAAACCCACTACTGGATTGGATTAAGTCCTGGAGATTGCAATGGCAAGTCGTCAAGTTCACTTTACCATTTCTTGGTAGTTTATGATGCGTTTTTGACCCGTCTTGAGCCTCCTAATAGAGGGTACGAGATTTGTTTTTGTCTAAACTGTCCTGGTATAATCTTGTTCCCTCTACTCTGACAAGGACCAGAAGATACAGAACAATCCCTAAACGCAGAGTAATCTCCATATTTCACACTGGGCCTGACGTTTTTACTCAGTAAATGCCTAAACTTTTTTTCCCCTTAACGGTGACAAGCTCATCTGTAAAGCTCCTCTTTGATTTAACATGACCATAACATATAGTCCAAATTACCATGAGATGCAGTTTACCTAATCCGTATGGATTTACTTAGTTTTAGTATTCTGACCCTCCTGGCGAGGTAGCGACTGTTGTGGGGACCCTGAACCCTTTTTTATGGTGGTGACATTAGAGTACAAACTGGTAGATTCAGCTTTTCTGAATTCTATCACCTAACTTGTGAAGGTCAGTGGCATTCCAGGACCTCTTGAATCGCCAGACAACAAACGCGTGACAGAGGATTATTTTTTGCTGTGTTTTGCTTGTAGGTACAGTAATTTTGGTAAACATATTTCACAATAATTTTCTTTCTGTTGAATGTTTTTGGTGTCATTTAAATATTACCATTTCTAAATAGGAGTGTGACATATAGGCCCATTAGATAAAAACTATCGACAAAGTTTAATATAATAGAAGTATGAACACCGATCATTCGGGGGAACGGTAGGCAAGGGTACGGGCAGTTGGAAGTGCAGTGGTTTAGGTTACAAGTTTGAAACTGAAAGGCTGCTGGTTCCTGTGATTTAAGCCATAAGTGATCACTTGACTGTAAGTGACTGACTCCGTATACTGTATAGTTTGACCGTCTTTAATATGACTATTTTAGTAATTCGGGAGGTATTTTAGATGTCTAGGGATGGATACGCGTTTTAATTTAAACTTGGTTTCCGTAGAATCCAACATTGACTAAAGATAGTGAAGGATACGAACGTGCTATTCTTGGGAATGGGTCGTCGTGAAAAAAGCCTTTTGTTGTGGTCCGCTTAATTACTGGCAACTTGATGTCGGAGCTAAATGCAATGTGAGATTGCAGGAATTTTTTTTTTAATTGAGGGAGCCGAAGCGTTCAGCACATTAAAGGTGAATCGTCGCTTCAGTCAACCAAAAACTCTACTGTCAAACGGGAAAAACCGGAATATATACCTCCTCCGTTGGAGGCTGTTTTTTGATTTAGTTTTAGACACCCACCGAAAACTAAAAACCTTGATTTCTTGTTCGGTTATTGGGTTAACTGATTTACAATGTGCGCTCTTGTCTAATTTTTTGTGTCTGAAAATGAAGGGAATCGTGCTTGTGTCAGCCGCGGTGAATCATGTCTAAAAAATGCCCCACGATCCATATACTTACACGAGTGTTTGTTCTTCCCCTTTGTATAGTGATGTGGCTTAAAACAAGTTCTGCTTTTGTATCAGAACTACCTCGATGATCTCTGTTACAGAAGTGTGCCTGTGTGCTGATAAATTGTTCGCGTTGACAACTCATTTTCAACGTAGAGCTATAGTATATGAAGTGTAGCGTGTCGGTGCAGTTTACATACAAGTTCGAACTCGTCTGAATTGAACAGATTTAGGTTAAATAGGTTCATTATTCAGGTTTCCAAAAATATCGTAGCGCTCATGTCTACGGGACTGTGAAGGTGCATCCACGTCTAAATTAAATTTCAGTTGTCCGGTATGGATCTGATGACGTCTGAAGTAGCAGACCTAACTCGGAAAGATGTTTTGGAAATAACCGATTGGTTGAATTTTTACAATGTTTCTCATTCATGGATAATGCATGATAAAATGGAATGTCCTTGTTGTTGGCCCTGGAAATAAAAAGCAGATGTTGTTTTTTCCCCCCTTTCTTCATCTTTCAGGGTGAAAACAAGCTAGTCGGAACACTTATCTTTAAAACAACCTAGGTTTTAGAGTTTTTTTTTTTTCCATGTAAAGAAATTAACTGCAGTTTAATTCAAGCCTATCATTTTGGCATATTTAAATTGGATATATTATTGTATAGGAATATGCAGTTTATGCAATTTAGAAAATTGTCTGATTTAGATTGATTATACCTAGGGAATAATTTGAATCTCCTAACTCTGATGGTGAGAGATTAATTTCAATGTCTTTAAGATGAGGAGCTTAGTACAGCTTCAGAGACTAGACTGATTAGACGGCGATCCTCTAACAGTGCTTTTACGTCTCTAATGTGGTGGTCCGGGCTCGTACCAGGGAACTTTATGAAGTCAAGACCATGCATTCCTTGTTAAATGAATATACCATTTGTCTCCGTTGCAATCTATGCAGGGAAATGACTTTTCATAGACTTTTCATAGAATGTTCTGCACCATTTTGTAACAAGTCCAACCTGAACCATGGTTCAAGTCAAACCTGCTGCAAAAAATCTGATTGCATTTATAAACATTGCAAAGAAGCCATGATTTATGGAATAAAGCGGTTGCCCTGCATAGCATTGCATACACCAGTACCCTTCGAAGTAGCATATCCGTCTTGTGGTGGAAAGGTGCCACTTGGCAAGTTCATCTTTGGAACAAATTACCATAGAGAGAAGTGATGACCCAACACCTGAGGGATAAACAGAGAAAAAATCTGTGGTTTGACCGTTTGTGAAATGCATGATTTATTATCCAGTTCCTATAACAACCGGTAGTCTGAACCACTGGCAGAGTGGGAAAACCTAACTAGCATGCGGGGCGTGTCTGCTTGCAGAGCAAGCAGAGACAAAGACAACTAATGCAACAAAAATGGAAAACCATTAAGGAAAACCTTTCCTTTCTGGGAAAACTCTCTAACAAACAGGTTTTGGTTCCCCAGGACGTGAGGGTGAGCGTTTTTTTCTTGTCCATTATGTGTTAATGGGTGTTGTGTGGTAAATGCTCAGTTTGAAAGTGCGGTACTTTAAAGTTTTGCTTGCATTTGAAGTTAACAAAAGGACTAGTTCCACGCATGCTGTTGGCAGCAGTGTAGAAACTGCTACCACCCGATTCCAGAAGATGGAAACTAGTGTGGCCAGGCACACACCCCCCCCCCCCCCCCACGTTGCCCTCTTGTGGCTCTTAAATGTAAAATGTAATAATTCAAAAAAAAAAAAAAAACCTTTCATGGACCCATTTAGCTACTCAGATGAGTTGAAAGCCCTAAGATAGGAACTGAAATGTAACTTCCCTGGGGAAGTACTTTCTAATGATGTCTTTTTGTTTTTACAGATTAGCCAGAACAATTATGTTTAATTGTTTCTGTAAGTAATTGTACCTAGCTGTCCTAGTGACGAATGGCTGGTTACTTGTTTATGTTGCTAGCTATGGGTTAGGTTTTTTCTTTTCTTTTTTAGGCTTCTTTTTTCGGTCATAAAAAATACTTTTGAAAAGAAACAAGCCAGGGTATCTAGTTTGAGAACATTCAGCCCACCCTATGCATATAATTTACCTCATTTAAATGGGGTCCCATAAAACAAATGTGTCTTGATGATTCACAGAACAAACGATAGAGGGGTTTTTATTTCCTGCTGCTGGGCTGAACAGGACTCCGGGGCGCTGCAGATACGGTGTGGCCCTGGTGAAGGCCTTGTGATGTGTCAGCACAGCTCCAGCGGCTGCTGATGAATCACTCAGGACCCAACCACTAAGGGAAGAGATTCACCGGCGGATAACCTGTCCTCCTGTGCACGCGCGTCTGTGCACGTATCTATGCGAGTGAAACGGGTCAGACTTGGTCTCGCTCCGATCGGTGTGTAGAGAGCTCCCTGTGCCATTCAGCCTCGCGCAGGTCATGAGTCAACAAAACTCAATCTTTTCATTCCAAGGAGAGATGATTACTGTTGGTGGCAAGCACCCACTTAGATGCTCACCAAATGAATGTGGAGACTACCTTGTGACAAAGCTCTTTGTGACTAACCATTGTGAAACGACAATGCTAGTTGTTAACGCTATACCTTCCTGAGACCAACTCTTGCTCCTTGTAAACTGCCCAATGGCCTTGTCAGGAACAAGACTTCCTTCTGTCATTTTTAAACCATAACCACTGCATAGAATGGAATAAATCACTAAAATCATGACGTATGTCTTGTAACGTCTGTGTGCCGTGTTGTCTCACTGTTGCCGGGCAGTTCTTGTTTTCAGTTTACGTCAGTGATGTTGTGTTGCAGACGAACTGTTCGACGGGAAAGAGTATTGACTTTGTCTGCGCCAGCTGTCATATCTCTGCCATGTCACAACGTCCTTCATCCAGACTTCACACATCTCAGACATGGACCCCCTTTTGCTTGTTAATTTCCTATTGATGATCGACAAACACAGCCGGTCACAAAGGGGGTCTTCTTTGGGGGGGGGGCTTCCATCCGCTCCAAAAGGCCGTTGAAGTTCCGTTTGTCCTTGTGACGATGATTCTCAGACTTCACACGGATCATTGGAGCATCGGGGGATGATATTGTTTGTTCTGCTCCCTCTATTCAATCGTTTTTGGCGACCGTATGTTCCTCTGCCTCCCCAGAAAGTGCAGGTGAGCCCAGCCTTGAGAAGGTGGACTGTGGAGACAGCGGTTCTGACCAGAATGACCACGTCATGTTGTCACAGGTAAATGAGAGGCCTGGTTTTGTCATTTAGCCTGATTAAAGGCCTTGTTAGGGATTTTAGTTTATTGAGAGAGAGAGCTATGCTTGCATCCACAACTTTTGGGCATGTGTCACTTTTTACATCATGACATTGACTAGTTGGTAAGCTGGAAAAAAACAAAAAGCAAGTCGCCAAGCAATAAAATAACACTCCCTCAAAATGGGAGTTGGGCACCGCGGTTGGATTGAATGGGGGCCCGTGCCTGTGCCTGTGGTGCTGTCTTTGTTGGGAGTAGGACGTCCTGAGTGGGGAGGAGGGTCTGAGCGAGGAGGAGAGGGCCAGGCGACGAGCAGAGCGCCGCAGAGCCAAGAAAAAGGTACGCTAAGGGTCCGTCGTTGTCCGGCTCGGTTTCATCGGAGAAGGAGGGAGAAGCGTGTGTACTGGTCCTCCTGGTGAAGTTCTGAATGTCAGGGTGGCGATTCCGTGCACAGGGGTGTATCGGCAGAGCCGTCGTGTGCCGATCGGTGAAGCTGTTCAACAGAGCGGTTTATTACATCGTTCTGTTTTGGCCTCAACGTCTCTTAACTCAACGTCTTTGATCCGCATCTTCAGCGCCGACGGGAACGAAAGAAGCTGGAGAAAGGAAAGAAGATTGAAGACGTCGAACAGGTAGATGACGGACACGTGGGTCCAACCCCTTGGTCTGCACCTGTACGGAAACTGATTCTGGAGTTCCGGCTCCTGTAACTGAAATGGAACCTTTTGCCTCTGTCAGGATAGCAAGGAGGAGGAGAGGGGTGTAGAGTCAGGGCCGGAGGAGAGCGAGTCTGAGGAGGAGACCCGGGAGGAAGAGGCGATATCCCGCCGCAAAGGCCGCCGCGTGCCGCTGGCCGTCTCGGGGAACGAGACAAACTGCCAGCCCCTGTCCAGCTCATGTGAAGAAGTACGTGGAGGAAAGGGAGCAATTATTTATTTATTTGTTTTCCTCAGCCGCAGAGATATTAGGAAGCGTCACGGTGAAGGAAACCTTGGCTGATAACTGAAGAAAGTCCGTCTTGCGTGGAAACATTGCGGGGGGTGGGGTTTCCACTTGTTTGGCTTATGCTTGTGCATTCCGTAACCCCACCCATATCATCTACGCCCAGGAGCCGGAGTGGGACGTCAGCAGTGCCTTTGTCGCTAACGCAGCCAGTCATATCAGACCAAAGGACCGGACCAAGTCGGGCCACAGGTCCAAGGAGAACAAAGAGAACGAGACCAAAGTCAGAGAGGTGATTGTCTGAGACCACTGCCGATGTCTTGTACATGGAGCAGTCTATATGGACTGCTGAGTGTTTACGCAGCGATTAAATCCTAACGTCTGCTTCCTACCTTGAGTGCAAAAGAACGGACGTTCACCAGATGCCTCCTTTGTGATGGTAGCCATTGCTTAATTGTTGTGGATAGATAATTACTTTGAGCGGTGACCCCCTGGTTCTTGACAATTGTCTTTTTTTTCGAATGCTATTGCTCAGTAACATTACAAGAGTTTGTTTGTAAACTGGATATAGGCAAGAAATGAAGTGCTGGCGGTGATCTCCTCACACACAGGCTAATGAAAGCCTTGACTGTTTTGCTTTGGTTTCAGGTGGATGGCATGGATGTTGTGACTAAGAGAAGCACTTTATTAACAGGTGAGCCTTGCCTATTTAGTCTATTGAAACCATAGCCATCTGTGAGCGTAATGGGTTACGGCATGATGCCTGTAACCAGATGGTTGTAGGTTGGGATTTTGGCAGGGTTACTGTTGCGTTGGTGAGAAACGGCATTAATCTGGAGAGCTTGAGTAAATATCCAGCAATGTGAAATTGCGAAGCCCAGTGAAAAATGCGCAGTGTCACCTGACCTCGACCGGTTATAAAATGCAGTACCTGCAAACTGACGAACTGCTACCAGGAAAGAGAGGCCGTGTGGTTTGTATATCGGACTAGCACACACGCTAAAGTTTTTTTTTCTAAAAAGGAACTATTCAGCATTCATGAGCAATGCCTCGTGACTTGAGTTGTTTTTTTTCTTTTTGTTCGTCTGGCTAAGAGAGGGAAGTTTGGTGTCAAAACCTCAGTTTCATTCAGCATGGTGGCCTCCTCTGTAAACCTGAACTCGGAACGGATGATTCCGCTGGCCTGTCGGGTTCTGCTTGCTTCCTCTTTCACTAACATTTGCTTTTGTTTCCCCTAGAGGAAGGAATCAAGCTGGTTCAGAACGGGCAGTATGCTCAGGCCATCAGCATGTTTACAGAAGCTATTAGGTGCGACCCCAAGGACTACAGGTACTGCTCCAGACGGTTGGCTAAGCTGGTCATTTGACCCCGCCCAGTAGCACCATTTCTGCTCTGTGACCAATGTGCTCCTTTGGAAGGTTTTTCGGGAATCGCTCCTACTGCTACAGTTGTCTGGAGCTGTACCCCTCTGCGCTGGCAGATGCAGAGAAGTCTCTTCAGCTAGCCCCCGATTGGCCAAAAGGCCACTTTCGCAAGGGCAGAGCTCTAATGGGGATGAAGGTTGGTACAGATGACTGTTGCCACTGTGTTTTTTTGGGCAAGGCATGTAAATGGGATGATAAACATTATACAAGATATTTTCACTGAGGGGTGGGGACGTATCAGTGTTAACACCTGTATTCAAGTATCTATATCTGACCCCACAGCCTGTGTGTGGCTCTGGACCCTGTGTCAGGACCCACATGGCTCATGCAGACCATGTTTGGCTCTGAACCCTGACCTCCAAACCTGTGTGTGTGTGGCTCTGAACCCTGAGCTCCCACCCTGTATGTGTGTGGCTCTGAACCCTGACCTCCCAGCCTGTGTGTGTGTGTGGCTCTGAACCCTGACCTCCCAGCCTGTGTGTGTGTGTGGCTCTGAACCCTGACCTCCCACCCTGTGTGTGTGTGTGTGTGTGTGTGTGTGGCTCTGAACCCTGACCTCCCACCCTGTGTGTGTTGTTTGTGAAACAGAAGTACCATGAGGCAGAGATGGCCATGGAGCAGGTGCTGAGGCTGGATAAGGACTGCGAGGAGGCTGTCGACGAACTCTTTAACTGCAAAGTCCTGCAGCTGATGGTAAACGTCTGCTTGTGTTTGTGTGTCAGGTAAACAGAGTCTGGCAAGTCTAAATAGGTGTATGACCTTTTTTCCCCCCATCACTTTCTTGGTCAGGACCTGGGCTTTGAGGGGACACAAAGCGTGCTGCTGCTGGAGAAGTTCAGCACAGTGCAGGCTGTCCTAGCCTCCCATGAGGCCGCCAAGGGTGAGCACCAGGAAGGCAAAAATGAGGAACTGGGAGAACTGCACTACTGTGTCTTACCATTAGAGGGCAGCAAAGCAGAGGCCTTCTGTTTTGAGTTTTTGCCTATTTTTGTTATCCACTGATATGGGAATTACTGCCAGATCCTTTAATTATTTTTGGTTTGGTATTGCAGTGTGCATCCAGCCCTAGTTTCTGTGAAGCGTTGGTCAGCGTTATTTTGTTACCGGTTGTTACCCAACAACATTTCTTTACATGCATTGCCTATTATACACGTTCAAAGTTGTGTTGTCATTGAGGGGAGAGGTTTCCCATTTCCATTGGAAATACTTAACCATCCAAATGAAAAACACCTTAAGTTGCCTTGTGCTTTGAATGACAGCTTGTTGCCACCTGATATTGGTGGATATTGGTGTGCTTTTTGAAGCGTGGTCTATTACTCAGTTTATCAAGAGCCTTTAATTTAGCGTCTTATCTTTTGCAGTGGTGAACCAAAGCTTTTTACAAGACCAGTCGGGGTGAGTTGTATGTTCCGTTGTGAACTATGCCATTCCCGCTTTATTCTAAATAAATAAAGCCCCAGTTGGTGGGAGTGTTTCCGTCTGTTCCCTGTTTGTCATTTGGGATGTCAATAACGTGGTGCCCCCCTCCTCAGGACCCCGTGTCCCTCTCTCTGGGTGGGAAACGTCACCACTGAGCTGACGGAGAAACGCTTGTGGGACCTCTTCAAAGTGTACGGTTGGCCTTTGACCCTCGCTCCTTTAGAGATTCTGCCTGGAACACGGATGACCTTTCTTACTGACCTCCCCC
>JAOVYW010000054.1:4118439-4136099 GCA_025775045.1 Hiodon tergisus | reverse complement strand
AGAAACCACTGCAGGAGTCACTGGGCACACACTGTGGCAGAGAAACCACTGCAGGGGTCACTGGGCACACACTGTGGCAGAGAAACCACTGCAGGAGTCACTGGGCACACACTGTGGCAGAGAAACCACTGCAGGGGTCACTGGGCACACACTGTGGTGAAAGGCAACTTTAGGGATTTGTTTGATGATTTCTATCCCTGAGCCGAAATTGTTTCTATTAATTTCAAGAAACACGTCTACAAACAGTCTACAAAGCAAATAGAGAATGCAGAACAGCTCCGGTTTAAAAGAAGAATATCTAGCGCTGTCAGCTGCTAGCTTTTCATATTTCATATCCTGCGCGGATGCAGGGCTTGACCCGCATCCGCACATGGTCTGTGTCATGTGCTACGATGACAGCTTGTGCCGTGTCATCCGCAGAGACTGTGTGCAAAACCGGCATGGTGCTGCTGTGTGGAGAGATCACATCCAGAGCCAACGTGGACTACCAGAAGGTGGTGAGGGACACCATAAAGCACATTGGCTACGACAACTCAGACAAAGGTTTGGCTTCCTGAACAAAACCACATGCATTAATAGTAAAAATCAATGACCGCTTGTTCCCTGGAGTCTGACGGGTTTCATTCACCACCAGGGTTTACCATTTTCCTTTCTTTTTTTTTAGGCTTTGACTACAAGACCTGTAATGTGCTGGTGGCCCTGGAGCAGCAGTCTCCTGATATCGCACAAGGTGTCCATGTTGACCGCAACGAGGAAGACATTGGGGCCGGAGACCAGGTAACAGGGCAGAGTGGAGGTGGGGGCTGCATAGTTACAGGACATTAAGATTTAACTGAGAAAAACAAGGATGTCCAAAGGCGCAAAGGTCTTTCCTAGTCTCATTAAGCTCTCAAAATCATTAAATAAATGATAGCATTATGACATGGTGTACACATGCCTGAACTGGTAAATAACATTACATTAAAACGTTCCTGCTCGTGTTGTTTCATTACTCTGCCCCTGATATTCTAATCTATTCAACTATAATTGGTTGTCATACACATTGCCTCAACCCTAAAACGACAACATTCTAGAAAGGGGTATTCATTTTCAACAATGTACCTACTATTGACTAACATACAAAATGCATGTTTCAGAAAACAAATGCAGCCAATGTCGTCCAATAGTCTAAATAATCTACTATCCCTAAAGTAGAGTTTGTTACAGTATTACACCTCAGGTTAATTGCACCCTCATTCTCCATCAGCTAAAAGGAAATCTACATAGAAGGCAGTCTAGGCAAGGTCGAGCAGTTTCATGAGTCCGATAAAAAATGTACTGGTGGAATGGTTTATTTTACAATATAATCCAACATGCCACACTGTGTGTTTGTCAGGGGCTGATGTTTGGATACGCCACAGATGAGACAGACGAGTGTATGCCACTGACCATCGTCCTGGCACACAAACTCAACTCAAAGATGGCTGAGCTGAGGCGGACCGGGGAAATCCCTTGGCTTCGGCCAGACTCCAAGACACAAGTAAGGAGACGGCATTTCGTTGCTAGAGCCAGTGTGCTCATACCTTGACTGTGAGAGTGAACTTCTAACTGGAATCTGATTGAGCACAGACCAAGCACTGAAAAAATACCAAAACAAAATATCCTTTTAGTTTGTAAGTTGCTGACAGTAGCTAAATCTGTCATTACCGCATTATTATAATTTTCATGGAGAGGGAGTTAAAGGGACTGAAATTTTATCACCTGTACTCTATGGTGGAGGAATTGGGGGTGCCCGTGATATGGGGTGAGCGTCCCCCCAATCACCCTTTGTGTTTCCATATCTTCCTCAGGTCACTGTTCACTACACCCAGGATAGGGGTGCAGTAATACCCAAGAGGGTTCACACCGTGGTGATCTCAGTGCAGCACGATGACATTGTCACACTGGAGGAACAGAAACGCATCCTGAAGGAGAGGGTGATCAAGGCTGTTGTTCCTGCCAAGTACCTAGACGAGAAGACCATTTACCACCTGCAGCCAAGCGGTCGCTTTGTGATTGGCGGCCCTCAGGTGAGTTAAGAGCTTTGTAAATGAGCCACTAAGACCGCGCCCTACATTAATAACTTCTAAATAACTTCAGCAGGGGTCCTGGTAAAGAGTTCAAAGGCGACTAAGGTACACTCAGACGGGAGGTGGTGAAAAGGGTGAGAAGTAACGTCGTCTCTCCCTGTTCGGCAGGGGGACGCCGGTGTGACGGGCAGAAAGATCATCGTGGACACGTACGGAGGGTGGGGCGCCCACGGCGGTGGGGCCTTCTCCGGCAAGGACTACACCAAGGTGGACCGGTCGGCCGCCTACGCCGCACGCTGGGTGGCCAAGTCCCTGGTCAAAGCCAAGCTGTGCAAAAGGGTTCTGGTGCAGGTGAGGCCTTGGACTTCCTATTACACTGTACGCTTTTGATCTGGCAGTTGTCGGTGAAGCAACAGAAGCAAGTACAGAATGCATTAATTCCAAACTGTCAGTTTCACAACAGAACAAAGCTGTCAGTTTCACAACAGAACAAAGACATAATATTTATTGTTCAGCAGGCGACAACCCTAATTAATCACTTTTCCTCTGTTGTCTTTGGGGCAGGTGTCCTATGCCATTGGAGTAGCACATCCGCTTTCCATTTCGGTCTTTACTTACGGCTCCTCCCAGAAGACGGAGAAGGAGCTTCTGCAGATTGTCAACAAGAACTTTGACCTCCGACCTGGAGTAATCATAAGGTTAAAACTTATTTGAATCTTCCTTTTGTTACAATTAAGACTTGTTGTAATTTACACTGAACTTTGTATAAAATTTTTTATAATAATAACATAAAATATTTTCCAGGTACCAGGTACTTTTTCCCCGACTAATATACGTTGTTGACTGTCCTCAGGGACCTGAATCTCAAGAGACCAATCTACCAGCAAACTGCCTGCTATGGACATTTCGGCAGGAATGAGTTCCCCTGGGAGATGCCCAAACTGCTGAAGTACTAGCTTGAGCAGTAGAGGTGACATCATCAGCTGTCCATTTGGTGCTGTGACATGAAAGGGAATCTCTCTCTCTCTCTCTCTCTCTCTCTCTCTCTCTCTCTCTCTCTCTCTCTCTCTCTCTCTCTCTCTCTCTCTCTCTCAAATTTAGGACTCATAGTACTCATAGGACTCAAAACACTCATCCATACATCGTCGCTCAGGTATAATTGTTGTGCCATGAAAAACGTTATTTTCTATAAATCCTAGTGATATTAGCTATTCCAGCCACAAACTCTGAAAAATCATTTGGGGGGGGGTATCATAAGGATAGTCGGGATCAATTTCAGAACACTATTTTCGGTATGGCAATAAAGATAGTATTTATTTTTTAAAGGATTATACGACTGTCGATTACTGGTGCGCCATTTTTAAAAACATTTTTAACGTTGTAGCAACGTTGTAGAAGGTAGTGATAACGTTGTGACGTAAAGTCACTGGCAAGGAAAGGGGTTGTCTTAACCTCGTCACAATGTTGGGAAGTAATATTGTATGATTTACGACTAAACAACTCCTGTGACTACGTTCATTTCTATTATTTTCTTTGGCGTTTTGGTTGAGAATTTTATGAATTAACGCTGTGAATAATAAAAAACGAAACAGCCACATCTGCTATTTGGGTGTTTTTTTCTTCTTCAACGTGAGTCTTTTATGAACATAGGGGAAGCAATTTCCCACATGAATAAATCAAGAAATCCAACTCTGTCTACTGACATCGGCGGCTTGTGCCGAACTTCTCATTAAATATACAATTACATAATTAGTTGTATTTACCATAATTTTATAAACTATATTACTAAAACCCCGCCGGTCATCGTTTCATCATGGCCGGAAACGGAGACTTGGTTGCGTTATATTGATCTCTGCTTGACAACTTCCACGTTTGTTCCGGAGACTTTCCGCATTACCAAAACATGAAATACGCCATCGCTAACCATGAACCACCCCCCATCAGCAACTTACTATGCGCCGTGTAACACACAATAAAATGACCAGTTCTCATTCATTTAACACAATTTACTCGTCTCGTGGGATCTGACACTGTCCTTTTCTGTGTTCGTTTTATTATGCCGATTACATGTTTTTCTCGAGGGTCTGGCCAAACGTGCCTGTGCATCGATTACTTCACGACCCAGTACAGTAACACTGCGTGTAAACCCTCCATTGACGGATATTTCTGACTGGAATGTAAATTAAGATTTAGTATTATTTCTATTGTTTACATTAAAAAGCTAATTCAGCCGATTTTTGGAAACTATACATTTTAATTTCTTTCTTTTTTCGACTGTATATTTTAAAAACACAATACCTCTAAGCTGCCAATAACTTTTCATGTTGGTATACTTGGTGAGTTTTATGTTTAAAATCAAGTTCAAACATAGACTCTCTTCTTACTTCTTTAATATTTCTCAGACAATTGTGGATAAGCAAACAGTATTTTGCGTCCTCTGTGGATTGTTTTGGGAAGACTACCAGTTTATGTGCAGTTTTTTCTTCTGCTTTTTCTGGGGTTTTTAAGGGGGAAGACCAAGTTTTGTATCTCCTCAGTTTCTATGTAATATTTTGCTTTTAATAAAAATAAACAATTATATATTGGTATTGGTAGCTCTCTACAGTGAACCTTTTAAAAAAAGAAGATAATATTCCTTTTCCACTACCAATATCCATACAGACCTAATTCCTAATTAAGCATACTCTACAGAACAGAATGGTACTAAGTGGAATGATTGGCAGTTACTCATTTTGACATTATTAAACCAGTACCAGAACCTTAGTAGCTCCCAAAAACAAAACCTTTATGGAATAATGAGTGTCAAATGGGTTTATTCTCATGAAAAAACGGAATTGTATGAATATTAATGGTGCTTTGTAGTCGCAAGTAGCTTTTTATTTAACTTCAGTATTTCAGAGCCGTCTGCCCTATGGCTGGAGATAAGAACCTGCGCCCACAGACAGCCATGTCTCAGGACATACAGGACACCTGTCCCACCTCTGGAAGGTGTTACAAAATACCTGAAGGAAGGCAAGAGGCCTAACAGCTAGGTTGACACACAGTAAACCTAACAATGGTCGAAATGCCAGGCAATCGTGGGAAAGTGCGTCCTGTGATCGAGTAACCATTTCAGTGCATGGAAAAGAAAGACAACAATCCAGTCATTTCTGGATTTGCTTTAATATTCGAACAATTGGAAAGCAAACACACTTTTTTTTTAAACTATACAAAAAAAAAACATTTTAAACTGTCCATAAAATATCTCTCATTCTTTACTTTAATGTAAAAAGGCACAGAGGGGTACTTTTTAAATATGTTTTCCAAATAATTATTGTCCAGTAAGTCACCTATTAAAATCCTTTTGACTTTGACCTGAGGGTGTTTCTTATGGGCCATTATTACAGGGCTTGATCAAATTTTCAGCCCTAGTCAGGAAGGCAGTCTATTTGCTGAGCAGTTTTGGTAGTACGCTTCTTATGATTCTGGACAGACAGACAGAGAGACACACACAGTTGCCAATCCACCTAACTATCAAGTCTCTGGACAGCCGGAGGGAACCTGAGCACCTGGAGGAAGCCCATACGATCACCGGGAGAACTTTCAAACTCCACACAGAAACAATGACCTGAGTCGGATTAGAACTCAGTGCCCTGGCGCTAGGAGTCACCATGCTAACTGCAGAGCCCACATATTAAAACAAATATTAAAACAAAACTCTTTTTGATTAAAAGATAACACATTTCCATTTGAAGCAATGATCGCCAACAGGTGAAGATGTCCTGAGAACATAATAAGGCAGCTGCAAGAGGAAGGAAAACCAGAGAACTGCCGAGTATGGGAAACTTGTGCATAGCACTGAAACGTGGAGGAATTTCTGGAAAGAAAAATGGCCTTTAATTCAAGACATTTAGGGAGTACAGCCCACTTAAAACCAGCATTAGTCTAAGAGACCACTTGTGCGTGTAATAGTCATTTTAATGAGACTATGGCCGTGTTAAAATATTGTAACAGGGATGGCTAGGTGCGCTTCCCCCTTTGCCAATGGGCTGAAGCCATCCCCGTGGGGGCTGCTGGGAAGCCTGGCTCCCGGACTTTAGTAACTGTAAATAGTGTTAATAATGTGTTGCGTTATTGTTATAATGATGTGGCTAGTTAACTGGTTTTGTTAACTGTGTAGTCATGTCTTTGTTGTTATGGTTTAGTTCCCTCACCGCGGGCGTGTTTGCTTGTGCGAGTGAGGGCTCTCTGTATGTTTCCTTGAGTAATGAGTTCTTTGCACTGGCAGTTCTGCCTTTGTTAAGGCGGTCGTAAGCGCATGTGCGAAATAAAGAGCACGTCTTCTTGTTAAAGCGGTGTCAGTCTCTTGCTTGAAACTCCGCAGAGTAATAGCACTCCGGGAAAACGCTACATTGGTGTCAGGGTGGGATGCATGGACCTGACACTAACACAGGAAGACTCTGCCTCGAGGCAGAAGAAGGAACTGCAGGTGAAGCTGGAGAAGCTGGAGAAAAGAACTGCCTCCCTTAGCCTGCAGGAGGAGCACCACCCCCGGACCAGGGGTGATCTACGCTGGACGGACGACGGCAGCCGGTCTCCGGCAGGGGGCAGCACCAGGCCCCGAGACCCCAGAGGAGCGGCAGCGCCGGAGCCGGCACCAGCGACCGTCAGTGGTGCTTCACGACCTCTAGGGGGCGCGAAGATCCGACTGCCACGCTTCGATGGATCCGGAAACTGGGAGACCTACCTGGCCTAGTTTCGTCTGGCGGCATTGGCCGGGCGGTGGACCACGGAGGAGCGAGCAGGACAACTGGCCATGTCCCTCGAGGGCGACGCTCGCCAGGCCCTCCTGGATGTGCCCGAGGAGCGGTGGTTGGACAACGAGGCCCTCGTCACGGCTTTGCAGGAGAGGTTCCACCCGCGTCCATGTTCGTGGCGACGGGGGCTCGACAGTGGAGTCGGCGGCCGAGGGAAACTCCTACCTCGTCGGCGCCGACCAAGAGCAAGCAGCCTCCCAAACGTCGGCCCAAGGCTTCCGGAGCGGAGCGCAGCACTCGCCGGGCAACCCCTCCCGAGATGTCGGCGGAGACTAAACAGGCCGTCCGGGATCTGCTCCAGCGCAGCAGCGAGGGCCTCAGCGATGGGCAGAGGCAGAAGCTGGAGGAGCTCATAACGGAGTTCGGGGATACATTCGCGGCCCGCGACGAAGACTGCACCAGGACCAGCCTGTTTCAGCACTTGATCGACACCGGGACGGCCCCCCCCCACCCGGATTCCACCTCGGCGCATGGCTTGGGCGAAGCGAGAGGCAGCCGAGGCGAAAATCAAGGAGATGGCGGCGGCCGGGGTGATTGAGCCGTCGGACAGCCCGTGGTCGGCCCCGGCGGTGCTCGTCCGAAAAAAAGACGGCACTTGGCGCTTCTGTGTGGATTATAAGAAACTGAATCAGGTCACAAAAAAGATTCCTATCCGCTGCCGCGGATTGATGATGCCCTGGACTACATTGCGGGCTCGACCTGGTTCAGTTCCCTCGATCTCCGCAGCGGCTATTAGCAGGTGGAGGTGGCGCCGGAGTCTCGCCCCAAAACAGCTTTCTCCATAGGCCAGGGCCTATGGTAATTTACAGTGATGGCCTTCGGGCTGTGCCACGCGCCCGCAACCTTCGAGAGGCTCATGGAGCGAGTCCTGTCCGCCATCCCCAAGTCCCAGTGCGTCCTGTTCCTGGACGATCTCCTGGTACACGCCCTGGACTTTACGGGAGCCCTGGCAAATCTCCGCAGGGTTCTCGAGTGCATCCCACCCAGGTAGGAGCTGGGCGACGTAGAGCGCCCCACCATGCTCACCGGCGGCAGCCCCCGACACGGCTGGCAGACTACGTATGTGGTCTGTCAGGACTGTTAGAGGCCGCCGGGACGGTCGGGGGCTGTTGAACGGGGATGGCTAGGTGCGCTTCCCCATTTGCCAATGGGGGCTGCTGGGAAGCCTCCTGGATTTTAGTAACTGTAAATAGTGTTAATAATGTGTTGTGTTATTGTTATAATGATGTGGCTAGTTAACTGGTTTCGTTAACTGTGTAGTCATGTCTTTGTTGTTATGGTTTAGTTCCCTCACCGCGGGCGTGTTTGCTTGTGCGAGTGAGGGCTCTCTGTATGTTTCCTTGTGTAATGAGTTCTTCCGCTGCCAGTTCTGTCTTTGTCAAGGCGGTCGTAAGCGCATGCGTGAAATAAAGAGCACGTCTTTTTGTTAAACGGTGTCTGAGTCTTTGCTTGAACCTGGCAGAGTAGTAGCATTCTGAGAAAACGCTACAATACGATTCTACGACTAAAATGCCCTGCATTTATTATTAATGACACGGGGTGGTGTCAAAGGCTCATATTTTTATGTTAGGAAAGCAACGTTCGAGTTCTTATTCTTATATATGGCGGACTAGAACTCCTTTTTAAAAGAGGTAACTAAAGTAGAGCTTACAAACGAAAGTATTTTCTCAGACAGATACTTCGACGCGCTATAAAATACCTAGCTACAGCATACAATGCATAAAAAACGGCAGTTTGCGTAGAATTTCCAGCAGTGCGGTTAGAACGCAGTCTCTTGTGCAGAAAGCATCACGACATCTTAGTCACTGAAAGGAATGGAAACAAATCCAAAATGTAAAAAACAAAACGATTGACTGAGACAGCACCGGATTCCCCTTGGTTCCATTTCCAGCCACGTCAGGAAAGCTGCCTTCATACTGCTATGCGTAAATGCCTAAAACTCACACGAGACACAACGGGTATGAGGCAATGAATGGCAACCGCAGTCATTGACTTCTTTAAGCTTTATACGAATAAGAATTAACCTCTGATTTGGTCAAATGCAAATTCAACAATTTGCTGCAGTTTTCTGCAACAGTCAATAACATGGCCGATTATTTAAAACCCTTCCTCAGGAATCCACAATGGATTTCTACACACAGTAGCACTGGTGTTTATATCTGTTTTATGAGCAAAAGCAACATTTGGATATTTTAGGGTGAAGTGTGCTTGAATGGCTTTTGGCATGTTTGTCTTTTTACAAATTTAGTTCACTAGTCTGGTCTCGGATCAGGCATGTGTTATTACCTGAAGCACCATTTTGATGTAGGTGATGGCAGTGAACTATCATCTTTGGCAACTGTTGTGGGAGTGCAGTTCTGTCACACCTGTTCCAGAGGACAGAGGTCGCTAGTCAAATGTTAATATGAAATCCGTCACAAAGACTGGTGCAGGCTCTTTGTGAGGGCAAGCCTTAGCATGTAACTACGTGGCTGTGTGTGTGTGTGTGTAGCTGAGATAACTTTATATGCAGCTGGGCTCAGCTGTGTGTATGTGTAGCTTTGCAGCGGAGGTCAGCAGGTTCACGAAGGCTTTGGGTCGTTCAGAAACTAACCCCCGTGTGTGGGCCCAGGCCCAGGCAGCACACAGTCCCACCATTCTTCAGGGCAGTATTCCCTTTGGTCATTTGTTTAGATGTATGCGCACTAACAAAAGTACCTGATCTCTTCATCAGGAAAGGGCAGGGAAGAAGCACTGGCCTCTGTAATGTATAAAACTAGAGCAGCAAGCTGGAGGAGGGCAGGCGGGCAAGGTTCCTTTTGAAGCCTGTGTGGTTACTGAGGGCAGAAGCTGCCGTCAGTCTCACTGTCTACAATATGGCGATGCACTCCGCCTGTTGCCGCCCAGGCCCACCCATGGAGTCCGTCTTGCACGCACCGCCCCTGGCCAGCACCAGGAGGGTCTCGCTGGACATGCCCCCGAACTCAAAGGCGAACGTCCCGTAGAAGAGCATGGTGATGACGCAGAAGACCCATTCAAAAATGGCCGCAGCATGCTGCAAAACGAAGCTCTCCTGAACAAAAAACACGCCACCTGGAGGCCAGGAGGTTATGGAACGTCACTTTGATTGCAGAGATCGGAAGAGACATAAGACCTGACTCTCCTGTAAGCTTCACTAACCAAACAAAAAAATATTTTAATATATATAATCTTTTAATATATCGGGCTAAAGGTATGCCATGTGTGATGCTTAAAATGCTGTAGTTTAATTTTACCCTTTTTGCACGAGCATTAATGGTTTCCTAGTAACACCAACCAGTAATATATCTGCTTAGCTCTGACTGATGGGTGAACTAACTACAGTTCACTGTTGTTAGAATAGTAAGGCAATAGCATGTGACCAGCTGGTCGCTAAGCCTGCAAGGGATCACTTAAGTTTTGCATTCAGGCCCGCCAAACTCAGACCGCCAACCACCCAAACCTTTTGGTCCACGGCCGGGTCTCAGTAACAGGGAAGCGGCCACATAACAAACAAACACCCCCATCACTTATGGCCTGGTGTGACATCACAGCCGTCATATACATCAAACAGCGTCACCTGGACCGGTGAAACCGGAGGAAAAGTCTGTAAAAAACACTGATGGAAGAGAGGAAGCACCGTACTGGACACACACACACACACACACACACACACACACGAGCAGGCTGGGGAAAAAGACACTCAACAACGAGACTGAAAGGATACTGAGCACAAGGGAGGAGAAGGCCAGCAGAGACATGAGACTGCGCAGGTGGGCCACTGCCTGTTCGGCCTGGGTCTTGGCCAGGCGGTAGGTGAGCGCTGACTGCATGCACACGTACAGCATGCTGGTGGGGAAGGATACGGCGGCGCCCGCGTAGTGTAGGGCCTTGGCGTTATCAACCTGCACAACAAGGAGACAGGCGTGGGAAAGCGCACAACGCATATACCAAACTTCTAAACACAGAGTCCGGAGGACAGATCTCACAGTCCTGAGACTGTGACCCCGTAGGGTACCGTGGGAGGAGAACGGCACAGAAACCGCTTGCACACAGCACATCTTTCAACTCGAATGAGCACGTTTATCAACATTTCATGTTCATTTCAGCACATAAGTTTTAGCTCTGTGTGAGATTCCTTTGGTTCCCCTGATCTGCATTACTGCGTCCCCTGAACAGCCATCATGCCATCAGTCAGACAAATGCCACTGCTTGCAATTAAATTCAGGCTGATGTGCTTACACAACCTGTCACAGGAGCATTAATGCACAGTTTTATTCTTCTAAAAAGGCATTTTCACACATAGGAAACTGTGTAAAAACATTATCTGGTTCTGTGATGTTTTTGAACTAAGGACGTCTTATCTGTTGGTGTGAGTCCCTGAAAAGGGTGAACGGAGTGGAAACTAGTGGTGTTGTTCTGGACTGTTGAACAAACAGGACCATTAGCACAGATGGACCAGCTGCAACAGTCGGGTCAGTGTAATCACTGAAGGTAAAACTGCAGCCCTGCGGCCATTTAGTACGGGATTCTTCTGTTCCTTTTCCTATGTTACTCCCCAAGTGGTCTCATCAGCCCCCTTTCCATGTCATTACCTCAGCTTCCCCCATCTGTTCAAACACACCAGTCAAGTGATTATACCGGCCTACACTGAGAACCTTGTCCCTGGGGAGAAAACAGCATTAATTCAGCTCCTAGTTCCTGCCTGAAAAGCCCTGGGATGACAGACAGTGAAGAAACACCTTCACATGTTCATCTAATGTGAATTGTGTGTGCTCCCATGCACTCCGACTTGTTAAGGAAGACATCGGACTGAAAGGTGCTCTTTTTTTAAATGCCAATGCCTTTTAATGCCTAGGCCAGAGTAAGAGTAAGGTAACAGCCAAAAAGCAGCACATACCAAACATGGCTGACACATCTGCCTATTGACGTGGAATATGGTCCATTTCAAAGAGTTTTTATGTTCCGTCAGGGTTGGCAGTTTCTTCCATGGAAAAACTGTATCCAGACATTTTCACAGACATTGGGTGTTTGCCCGAGTGGCTCAGTCAGCAAAGGCACTCGCCCTGTGACCTGGAGAACCCCGGTCATTTGCCGATTGTGACCGGGAGAGCACTCCCTGGGCTGGAGTTAAAAACATTATGTACGCTCATCACATATTTTAGAGGTGTACACTGTATCCATTCGGATTTTTACTCAAGCCTTTAAGTTAAAAGCAGTTTTCCTCTTAAACTTTAAACCTGCAACCTACTGGTTACATGTTCAGTACAGTGGGGGTGGGGGTGGGGGTAGAGACGCGGAATGATTCCTTACCTGGAAGTTCCCCACCACAATGAGCCCTACCGCACAGATCAAGCCCAGGGAGAGACTGGCGGTGTTGAGCACACAGTCCTGGTGCTTCTCGATAACGTGTGCGTAGCGCAGCAAGACTATCACCATCACTGTGGGTGAGAGGTAGAGTCGCAGGCATTACGTCCTTGTGAGCTCAACTGAGCGCAAAACGCAACTGATCCCTTGTAGGCTTAGCGACTAGCTGCTCACATGCTCTGGGCCTGCTATTCTAACAACAGTGAACGGTAGTTAGTTCACCCACCAGTCAAGAGCTAAGCAGATATATTACTGGTTCCTAAAATGAGATCGAGTGCGCACTCCCAAACTTGTTAGCTTGGAGAAAATCCGATCTTTAATCTATGTGTAGTAAGCCAACTTATTTCCGTGTTAGAAACTAACCTTAAGGTCTAGCAGATTGCTGGCCGATGCAATAATGGCACTGCGCCTTAAAGGAAAATGTTGATTTCCTTCATAACCAAGTTACCAATCTTTCTCACAAAGGTTGGATTATTAATAATAAAACTAATAAGTTTGAGAGAAAACATGCTATTTTAACATTAAAGTGACATGATTAATTTCATTTACATTTATTATACTTAAAAATGTGCACTTGTATATACTGAATTTATTCATGAATCAGTTCAAGCCTGTGGGACAGATACAGTAAATTTTTGGAAAGAAACTGGAGGAGAAAACGTTACACCATTGTACCAATGAAAAACAGAACTATTCATTAACAAAACTGAGCAGTGATCATGCAGCAGTGAATTCCTCATTCAAAGCCAAAAGTCTGAAGTGGCTTTAGCGTTTGGATCCCAACAGAAAAGGTTCCAGAGACCCTTGTTTGTCTGGTTAAACCAGGTCTGTGCACAACTTCCGTTGCTTTTATTAGCATGAAGCAACTAGGAAAAAAGCGAGTGCGAGTGCTGAGGAATGAGTGGTTAAACCAGTAGGTTACTAAGGTGGGCTGGATTCGTCAGTAGACTGGGGTGTAGGGCCTCGCCCTGTGGAACAGAGACACAGACATTTTCTGGCAGGACCCTCCTCATTCCTGGGGAATTTTTTTTTTCCGAGTCCTGGTGCCTTTCCTACCCAATGTTCCACTGTCAGGCCTGTTTTAAATCTGGCCCAGAGGTAACAACGGCGACTAACGTCCATAAATAATTTGGCCTACCTATAATAACTCCACTGATCACACAAATCTGACACCGCCACCCCTCTCTGGATCAGTCTCCAGCGAACAGGCACTCTTTATGACTTCCGGCCTCAGCCACCTTCGGCTGTGACAAGCCGCAGGGATGGGGAAAAACAAAACAAAAAAAGAAGCAGGAATTTCTATTTTTGAAGCCAGGATGTGATTTTTCTTCAAGGAAAGTTCCTAACTATTTTTTGACAGAGCAGGACGGCGGTGTCCGCTGAAGCCTGCTCCGAAAGCAGCTTCGGTCTTCTTTGATTAGGATCATCTGAGACACGTGCCGTGCACATCTGGTGCTATCAAAAATGGCAGGGTCTGCTCTATGTCGTGGATACGGCAATGGCAGGCACGGGAGACGTGCGAACACAACCTTTACATTGACATCCATAATTTATGTTGATAAAGCTGGAATGCTGAGGGAGAAAAAGAACTGCCAAGCAAAATCTGTCGTCGTAGTAATGTAATCGACTAATAGATGAGAAAAAAGAACGGGGTTTCGCTGACCTTCGACCTTTGATTTACTCCTTTCATTGCACAAATAATATTAACACATGTGTAATGGTGGAAAATGCGGCCTTTAGGGGCCTGTCTGTAATTATCAAGCTTCCCACAATTGTGTAACATGAGGCAAATCAGTATAAATTATCAGCCAGTTAAAGGCCTTTTCACAAGCTGTGATGATATCGCAGTCTCCATGTAAACGTTGCCACGTTTGAGGGGTTAAGTTTGTTTCATGGTGCACACAGGAAACACTGTGTTAAATATAGATAGTTTCTCCATTGTTCTATTCACACCACACCTCAAGGTAAAGTAAACTAGCTGCCTCAAAGAACACTGTTTTCAGATCAAATGAGCTAGAAAATGGCATCAAAGAAGAATTTGGGCTTTCGTCCAGATACCTGCACAAAAAAAAAAAAAAAGACCATACCTAGTTAACTAGTCACATGAATACACGGTCAATCAATAGCTCCTGTCCGGCTTGGTCTACTGTACAAACAAGGCACTAAACAAAACAAGCCATTTCACAACACAGTATTACCCGATCCAAAGCTAGTAAAATTATAAGAAAGGCTATTTCCAAAACGAGACCACCATCGACGTCTGTAAAATTTATCCGCGTGATAACAAGCTGTGGGTGTTTAATCACAACATGACCACTTGTTTAGGGTGGATGATGGGGCACGCTTACGGTGCCAAGCTCTTTGGTTAAAGATCACGATTGGCCAACACCGAGGGAATTTCCACGGCAACGCCTGACATTTTCATTAAGCCGTAATCATTACCAGGATCAAGGGCCTTGTCCTAACTTCTGGGAATGGTTTACGCCACATCCCACCCCGCCAGACACACACACACACACACACACACACACACGCGCGTGCGCGTATTACCGGAGATTACATGGGTATCCACAGTCAAATAGACTGGCCTGGGCTACATTTTCGAGGTGGATGTCATTACATTTAAGTACAAACACTTTAGGGATTTGTTGTTTGGTATGTTTCAAACAACACATGAACCTCATTTTTTTTTTTACAAAAAAAAAACATAATATAATCATTTCCAATTGAGTCAAAAATCTAATAAATCATATTTTTGCTATTGTGTTAACTTGATAAATGATTAGAGGGTTGATGAGAATAGGTCTGTCTGTCTGGGCAGAGGAGGGACTTCCTGCTCACTCGGGCTGCACATTATCACATGGATATTTAAAAGAAACACCCACCGGCAGAAGTGAGTAGAAAACACTAGGGCATCAGATCCCACTAAGTTACGTTGTCAATGCTGCAGTAGTGGCTGAGAGAGAGAGAGAGAGAGAGAGAGAGCGCTTCCCAGAGTCCCAGAGAATGGGCTGTTCTGCCCACGGCAGGGCTGCGCTGGCGTGGGAATTGGACGGGGGAGTACGGAGCCACTCACCCATGAAGGAACCGGAGCTACAGATGAGGCTGAAGAAGCAGCTCTCAGGGGGCCGGCTGCCACACTTGCTGTTACAGAAACAAGAAGGGAGAGAAGGGTGTGTGTGTGTGTGTGTGTGTTACTGAGGGCACTGCAACCTGCCCTTATTGTGGGATCCCTCCCGCAGCAGATCTGCAGCTAGGAATTGTGAGAAAAAAGGTGTCTGGGAAGATTGGCAGTTAGGGCACAACACCGAAAACAAACCCCGTGTGACTAGGCGATGACCCTGGTGACCGGGTGTGGACCGCGGGGTCTCTGTCTGGGTCTCACCGCCAGTGGTCCCAGCACAGGAAGGACAGGGAGGGAGCAGTCAAAATAAACCCAGGACCATGTCCCGGTTGTAATGTGTCAGCCGATTGACCACATAAAAACATAGACACATTCAACACACAGAAGCATAGACACAACAGCAAGGACACCGTAACACAGCAACGAGAGAGACACACATGCAGCCTGCCACACTTCGTAACAAAAGCAAACACAAAGCTAACCCATCCAAACTAACCCAAACGCACCTTGAGGAGCGAGACGGGTTTGCTTATCCCTACACTGGAGCACCATGCCAGACCTGCCGCAGATGTGCAACAGCTGTTTACATTCCTGTGATCTCTAATGATGCAGGGGAAAAAAGCTCTGTGAGAAAGTCTTCTCCAAACAAAGCCTCTTTTTTCAACGTGCAAAAAAGCAGGAGGTTCCAACAATTACGGGAAATTCCAGAGTGGGTCGGCCCAGGGTGGGCTAAGGGGAACGCGGCGGCGGTCATGGCGAGGAACTCTCAGCGAGACGTCATCCTCCGGACAACGAGCCTGCGCCTCACACCCTCAAGTGCTGGACGCATCAGTGTTTCTGATTCTCAGTGGAAGAGGAGAGCTCTCCCATGCTCAAGTGTCGCGCTTCTGCTCCGAGGTGCAGCATTTCAGACGTCAGATTTACAGCCAAAAGGTTGCGCGACCAGAGGGTCCACTAAGTGACTTCACACTAATTAGAAGAATAATTATGTTTCGGCTCCTTGACATGCCATCGGTTCTTTGGGCTGAAACCGGTTTTGTCACAATCCGTGGTACCCCAGGGTTAACCTAAGGGAACTGGCTGTGGCCTGCGGGGGCTACTATTCACATCTGGCAATTCTTTGACTATCATACTACATACGTCTTAGTCCTACTCCCATTGGCAAACGGCACTAAGTTGATACTGCGCGGGTCGTTTTTTATTGGTCGTTTCAATGACTATAGGAGGGTTCTCCTCTGTAAATTACTAAGTCAGCTAATAAATATAATTGGAAATTACATATTGAAATAGACCGACAGAGTAGAGCACTGCGTTCAACCAACCAGCTCTGCCTCAGTTTTAATTTAAACATTCACCTGTGGCTTTCTCGAAAGAACCGTCCTTTAGACGTTCCGTTTTAAACGTTAACAGTGAAGCTATTCAAGGTTAAAGGACCCTCAAGGACAACAAGCCACATTAACGTAAATATCCATTGATTTGCTCCAGACAAACATGAGGTAGTGACGCATGTTGGCTGTCTAGCTACCCTTCTCCCTCGCTATTACTCATTTCACCCTGCGCCCCGTGGCCAGACTGAGGGACAAAAGAATCAGCTGCTGTAATCATTTTTGCACAAAGGAAGAAGTTATGCTTTTGTTTAAATTAAAAAAAAAATGCCCCAGCAGCCGATTTAAACAGGATCCGTCCTGTGTATAAACGGGTGGCTGGAAAAACAAGGCATTAATCACGTCTACGAGCTGGACCGAGCACTTGGTCCCCAAGGCGACGGCCTGCCCCCGTCCTAATTGAATTCAAATCGCTATTGATCTCTCCGCATGCTGCTCGGGGCTGCAGCGTGGATGACAGGAGGACAGCTTACTCACCTGATGAGAGGCACGTTGTCCAGAGTACAGCATAGCAGGGGTCCAGTCTGCTGGGACAGCTCCTCGCCACAGGACTGGTTATACACCCTGAAAACACACCCACAAATGCAGTGAGGGAAAACGTCTGAGAGATGCATCGCCGCGGGTTCTCTAAAGTGACCGGTGCAGTCCTGCACTGAATCTGGGCACACCCTAACCCTATTGGTCTCAGCGTACAGCGCCAGGGTAACAAATCCATCCTCGGTGACAGGCGACAGCCTGCTTTTCTATCCCATCCGCGAACCCTATTCCAAGCTGCGCGGCTCTGCTGTCGACATGATTGTCTACAGGCGTGCGTGAAAGAAATCCTCATTAATAAGCAGTCGCTTTGAAGGGAGAGGCTTCTCTGGAAACCCTGGTGAAGGGAGAGGCTTCTCTGTAAACCCTGGTGAAGGGAGAGGCTTCTCTGTAAACCCTGGTGAAGGGA
>JAOVYW010000054.1:4089259-4118339 GCA_025775045.1 Hiodon tergisus | reverse complement strand
CCTGGTGAAGGGAGAGGCTTCTCTGTAAACCCTGGTGAAGGGAGAGGCTTCTCTGTAAACCCTGGTGAAGGGAGAGGTTTCTCTGTAAACCCTGGTGAAAGGAGAGGCTTCTCTGTAAACCCTGGTGAAGGCAGCCCGTACTGAGAGACGGCCAAGCACAGCAGGGCAGAGGGGCCAGAAGTTTCTGGTGATTCAGATGGTGAATATTCATTTAAGTCCGAGATCAAAGAAAGCACCTCAGAGGGGCCGACAGGGGTAACTGCCAGGAAACTGAAGCTGGGCGGGACTGGTGCCAGGGGAGCTGATGTCCCAGAGCTGTCTGACTCAGACAAAAACTCTCGACTCACTATACATCAGCAGCAAAGGATATTTACTGTGCAACCTTCTGTTATAAGAAAACACCACATCTCTGGCAGAGACTGCACCCAGACACTGCACGCAGACACTGCACGCAGACACTGCACCCCGACACTGCACACAGAGACTGAACCCAGACACTGCACGCAGAGACTGCACCCAGACACTGCACGCAGAGACTGCACCCAGACACTGCACGCAGAGACGACCATAGAAGGAGGGGTGGATTTCCATACCAGTTCTCCACTGGGCAAACGTGCTGGTTGTATAGGGCCATGGCATATCTGAAACAAGGAGAGAAAGGACAGAGCAGGTCAAAAATCACCAAGACACAGCAGGTCACACATCACTGACTGACCACCTTGAAAGGTGGGGCTAATAAATGCGTGTTGTCATCACATAAATCATGTTATAGTGTTTTTGTGTGTGTGTGTCTGCAGTGGGGGTGGGGGTGGGGGGGTAGCAAGTTAAGAGTATTCCCAGCAAAGCCTCCCATGTGGCTCAATCAGTAAAGGCGTTTTCCTTCTACTCTGACCTTGGTCTGGCAGTACCATCGTGAGTGACGTGCCTCTCCTCCAATCAGCACTGCACTTCCCACTTACTTTGCATGAAGCGGGCCTGATTCAATCCTAAAAGAACATATCCCCACACATGTTTCAACAGTTCTTCATTTTTCAATGCAGAAGTGTAATTAAGTGTTTTATAACGATGGTTGTGACGGCAGCCCCGTGCCCTCCCAGAGTTCCTGTTAAATGTCTACTGAGCAGAGATATCAGATTTGTGTCTGCAAAAGCAGAGCCTGGTCATGCCGTATTCTCTGCTAAACACTAATTTACCCCTCCGCTCCCCCTTCCCATAGTAACAAATTACATTACCAAGTTGCTTCTGTGACTATTTAAAACCTTGTCCATCAGCAGGCAGAGAAAAAATATATACTTATTTGTATTACGTAACGTACCAATGCAGCATAAAAAATGGCTCTGTCTGGTACAACTATATTCAACAATATTCCACAGGTTTAAACTGCCATTTTGGCTGTATATTTCAGACCTCAGACCTACTGATTCCACGTGCTGCCTCTGGATAACTCCACCATGCCAAAATTAAAGCCAAGCAGAAAAAGCCATACAAACCCTTCGGGCAGGCCAAAGGGGCAACAATTATCCGAGGAAGAAGAACCGATCCCCATCTCACTACTTTACATAGTGTGGCGTAAACTTGTCTTCCCAGGGCGGGATCAAGAATCTTCCAGAAGCACAGCTCCCGTGTCCACCGCCAATCCTCCCAGTCAGTTCTCAGCTAGACAACTGAGGTCCAATGTGCGATTTGCTTTAATCCTCATTACTGGTCAGGATAGGTATGGGTGTGAACTGTTACGGTACTATTACTGCCCTTTGGAATAACCCCGGCGTTCACATTTAAAGGTAACTCATGGTGTTACTTTAGGTGGAAAGTGTAAAGGCAATCGGAGGACCCCTGTCAGCTCCTAACTAACTTCCGACTATGTTCTTACCTGAAACGAGGAATTTTCAACCATTTTATTGTGCTTCTTAAGAATGCAAGCAACCCTGTTAAGTTCCTATGAAACGTAGCACCTTGGTAGTGCCAGACCTCCTCGCAGCATCAGCTCACAACCACAACCAAGAACTCCCCAGAGCACCATTTCAGCCTAAACTTCTAATACATAATGAAGCATATGCTTGCCTCCTTACTAGTAAGCAACAAATTACATATTAATTCATTCAATCAATCATTCGTTCGTTCTTTTTCAGTACCGGCTAATTAAATTCAGGGTTGCGCTGGAGCACACAGCACAGGACGCCAGCCCTTCACAGGGCTACAAATTATACAGTTTGGCATCATTTGCACTTGCCTGTATTGCTTTTGAATTTCAACACAATTGTAGGCGGCCATATAAATTATTTGATAATTTATCACCCATTAAGTTATTCTGATAATCTTTTAGACATCACTAACCATAAAACAGTGTATAACAACTGAATCACGTCGAATATTAAAGTTAATTCAACAGCGCTAAACGATCAGCGACATTTTCAGTAAATGCGAAGTTGAATCTTTAAAGGACTCGGTATGTACTCACACGACACATATTCCGGTGATGGTGAACACCGGGAGGCCGGTAGGCAGTATCATCCAAAAAGACATCCTGGTCCCGTGACAACACCGCGCCTCCAAAACGCTGTCCGCTTCTTCCTCCCTCTCCACCCTCGCACTGTCTTCTTAATTATCATTTAATTGATCAAAGAAAGGTAGATTCTTCTACTGCATTTCCTCCAAAGCTAACTGTGCGCGTACACGTGTAGGTTGCCGAGAAGGGGGTCATTCATCCGCGGACACTGTAAATAATTTAGACATAAAATCCTGTCACTTCAACGTCTGTAATAAAATCTGCAATATCAATTAAACTCGAATTAGTCAACCGCGAGTGCAATAATCAAAATAAATGTCTTGAAGTTATGAGGCTCCATCAAACAAAGTTATGAATTCCTAACGAACTTTAGATTAATGTAGCTTTACATCGTTCTACAGTTTTTAGACAAATTAGTCAATATGGCTGAATGCCGCCGCTATACAGCTGTGCAACGGGATACTGGCTTGCGGGAATAGCTAGCAAGCTATTTTTCAGCGTCTTACCTTACGCCATGGAACTTTTTTTCTGCTCATATTATTTTTTTTATAGAATAATGTATTCGTTATTTTAAGAATTTTGACATTTGCCCATGATATTACATCCAGACATCACATTTTCTTCACCACAATCCGGACCCCGTTCTTCCAAAAAATGTATGCGACAGAAACTTGGACTTACAGTTCCATCCAAGGTGTGATCTGATTTGTCGTCGACTCTTACCTCCCCCAGTCTCATTTTTATTAAAGTGTGCAGTCTGGTACAACGCGGTCTCGTGCCTCTCCTCGTGTGGGTCTCCTTTTGCCAGCTGTTGCTGAAACTCCTCCCACAGCCAACGAGCGATTTCTCCTTTATCTATTCGTGGACTAAGTAGCTCCGTACTGAAGCTTTTATAACCAGACCCTTCAAAAGCACGCGCATGGAAATCGTTTATACTTTTTTTTTTACACCGGATCAATTTCTTAGTTCTTTCTTATCCTCACAAATTATTTGATGACCCTTACTACAGACGATTAGCTTGTAATTATTTAGAAGCAAAGAGAGAGGGGGGGGGGGGGGTGTTGTACATGTGTAATAACATGTAGTTATACATGTGCAATTTAAAAAGCTTAACTAAGTTTAGAGCTGCATTAGTACATCAAAAGACAATTTATGATTTTCTAGTTTTCTCAATATTGCAGTATAAATGAAAACGACCAAAAAGTAACCTCTGGAGATAATTTGCCCCCGTCTGATTTTCTGCGTCTTTGATACTGATATTATCAGACCTTCATCCAAAACCTAATATTAGATAAATGGGACCTGAAGTAAATGAATTACAAAGTTTTGATTCTGATTCAATTTATTTTTCTTAAAGAAAGTTATGAGACACCCAATGCGAAACAGCGATAGGCTCAAAAACTGGTTGTGGCACATTTAGCAGAAATTACTGCAACCTGTAAGGAAGTGATTGGTCTCCACGCAGTACTGCTGCATCTCACCTCTGTGACGCATGTGGGTTTTTGGACATGAACAGTCCTGCCACGAAATCTCAATTGGGTTTAGGTCAGGATTTCGACTAGGCCATTTCCAAACTTTTAGAATTTATTTTACTTCAACCGGAGGTCTTTGGGGAATTTATTTGTTTGATTGTGGTCTGATCGAGGTATGGTCACAGCACGCCTGTGTGCTGAAAATTTCACTCTGATGATAAGAACCAAACTTTGGTGTCATTTTGTTCTCTCAGACTCCCTCTGTATATTCAACACACAAAAAGGATTGATAAAATTCAATGTGAAAAATTCAGAAAATCAGATGCTTCTTCATGGTACAGAATGTGGGTGAATTTTGTGCTATTGGTATGGAAATAGAATCACAAGATTACTGTGGCCATTTCCTAAATTGACGTTCCGGTATATTAATTATTTATCTTTGAACACAGTTCTAGTTGTGTTTTCTTTATTGTTTCTTTTGTTCTCCGTGTGGGCTGCTGAGCTGGTTTATTGGACTGTAAACAAGTGTCATTTAGTCATAAAGGCTAGTAAAATAGGAAGTTTTACATGCAAGATGTTTCGTAAAGCCTAAAATAAATATGTAGCGGACAAATAAGGCTGGATTCCCTTTCTTCTGCCGTGTCAAAGCAGTGCATGTAAGGTGTGTTCTTTTTTGTTTGGTCAGTCCACAGTAACACATTTTCAGGTACACTTTGAACTGAATGTGATCTGAACAGCTTATTTTACCAAAAATGGTCCCTGAATTACAAACGTCCTTTCCTCTGATGCAAGCATGCTGCTAGTCTGGCATAGCAGTATACAGTAAAAGGGGTTTCTTATAATTATGGAGATGGAGGCAGATCAAAACAAATATCCAGCAATAAGTCACTCCACTCAGCTTTCCTGCCATAGACAACCTACCATACAGGGATATGGCTTACATAACGACACTTAAAGACTGCCTTGAGGATTGCCATGTGGACTGGCTGGAATCTGGCACACTAAAAGATTCATGTAGTCATAGCCAGTAAATGATTATTATCTGTCTCTGTGAATTATTACTGCATGTGTTAAGGAATTAAATAAACATGAATACACATATTTAATTTGAGCGTATCCTTTTCCTGTTTCCAAATCTGTCTGAAGCAAGCTATTACTATCTTCCATTGGACATGTGGTCAGGTGGTATTCCTTATTTGTATCCAGGATTCTTACTTTTATTTGTGTATCTGTTTTCACTAAGAATATGCACTCTTGTGTCAATGACCAGAGCAGAGCGTTTCTCATGTAAATTGCATTACATTGAAACAGTTCCTGTGAGAGATAAACTAATTAACTAATTAAATGATGACATATAGTAAAACCCCTATGTACCACAGAGCCATTCATTTATATGTGATCCTCTGTGTGTAGGCGTGCCTCCAGCTCCCTGTCTAATCTCCTCAGCTTGGCAGGCTCCAGGTCAGTGGGTCTGATCAGGTATTTGAACTCATGGCATCATCTCTCAGCCAGGTCCAAGTTCTTGCATAAGTGATGCATGCGGGGCTTGTTGTGGACGAGTTTGCAGACAGTGACGTCCCTCGCCAGAGTCATGATTCATTCCCGGAGCTGAGCATTTAGGTCTTTGGCTCAACATTTCTGGCTAATCATCTTTCTATTCAGTTTTGACAATCCAAGTCATCTCCTTGGCTAGGGTGGGTAAATTAGGGTGGGGGTGGTTGAATTAGGGTGCATTACACAGCCAACCTCTTAGGTCCCACGTGGGGTGCAGAACTTGCAGAGTGGACTGTAAACAAGTATCGTACAGTCATATTGGCTAGTAAAATAGAAAAAACAACAACAACCTTGCCATCAGCGCTGGCCAGATCCTTGACATTTCCTGTTCTCCACCCCTCTGCTTGGATGGCACTGGCTATCAAGGATTAAGGGTTAAGGATTCTATTATTGCAGGACAGTAATAGCCCTTGCAGTCTCGGTGGCTCCATGAGATTGAACTCAAAAGGACAGGGTGGCCTTTAATTGACTACTCAGTGATTGATTGTGCCCTAAAACATCAAATCAGAGCCAAATACATTTTGACCAGGCAACCTTTTACCTTTTAGTTCTCTGTTTGACACCTACATATTTATCAGGACCTCTGTTTGAACTCATGCTCAAGGTTTCAGTGTCAGTCAATTTATCAGAAGATACAGGTAGAACCAGAAGTCAGATTTCCCCATAGATGATTACACTCTCTTCTCCTGCTAAACAACTTTCGATATATCAAACGTAGGATGTTATAAAATTATAATTATTTTAAACCGTATCCTAATTTCACGGATACATTGCCATCTAGTGATGTATTTCTGACCTGCACTAGTGAACAGATGTTTCATTCCTTTTATTCGTTTTAGTTCCTGCCCCAGGTCATATTTTTCGTTCTGTTACCTGGGTTCCGTAACAGCTAATCAAACATAACTGCGATCTTGTTTCCCCCCACTGCTAAGCACAACAACCACCAGAAAGCGTTGATTTAGCGATTAGTAACCTAGATGGGGAAAACGATAATTCCGAGTTAGGAAAACATTTATTTTCACGTATACATGAAATAGCAGGCACAAGCAACGTTTCTATCATTCCTCCAAACCAAGTTGAGTTAATACCAAGAGAAACACACAAATATTACTGAGAAAAATACATTTGCTATAAACAGACTTGAAGCATTAATTCTGGAAGACAAATATTATAAAAAACGAATTGCTAAACTGATCTGCAGCCTCCCAAATGTAGGCTAATCCTAAACCCTAACCTTATGCACAGTGGAGGCTTACAGCCGTCAGTAAAACATTAATCCCAAGCAAATGTCTACTACGTACGTTTTATTTGTAAAACGTTATGAATATTAACATCGCTAGTAGCAATTTAAATGTTATATTTAAACAGAAAAATACTATCTATATATACAGTCTATATCCGTGGAACCAAAATGTACGGGGGGAAAAACACAACCGTTTCATATTTATCCAGTATATCAGTTTTGAATAGCCAACTGCGGTGTTGGAGAGAAGAAAGCTTGATGAACGTGTTCTGGTTGAAGAAAGCCACAAAACTCGTCAAACTACTTCCATCTCCCATGAAGCTGTAACACCATGTACATTCCGGCAGCACCAGATCAACCTCTCCCCTCCAACCTGTTCTCCCTCAGCTTTCCACACCAGCATCAACAATAGCTTCGTTCATGCCGTCAGTTTAACAGTCTTCCAAGACAAAGGTGCCTTCAATATACTGCTCTTCCAACACAATCAACCAAACTTAATGGGTGATTAAAAATAAAAAAAACTTTGGTGAGTTTGGTTATTTAAATCTTTGTACAACTGACAGATGTACAGAAAGTGTAATTTGCAGTAATATCCAGACCACGGTTTTTTTTTTAACCCACTTTTATTGCTTCTCATTTGCATCTCACAACAGCTTCTTAGCCAGCAGTATATATATATATATATATATGTAATACAGTTCAAACTCATTTGAATACTCCTGACATGGGTTTAACCCTAGACTTGCACAAGGCTGCTCAAACACACATAGCTCGGTTTACTGGTTCGTTGTGCTCACACAGTAGTTTCTATGTCCCATCCGTCTTATCGGGTTACCACTCCTACTTATTTTTCTCCATTGTTTGGCCTTTCGACCACACTGTAGACACATTATTTTAAAATTATACTGAAGTTCTTTCCACAAATCTTGCAATTCTCTCTGTTTTGTTCCAGATGATCAAGACAGTTTTATAGTCGATCCATACCCCCACACCCCAAAGCCAGGATACAGAGGCTCTGTGAATGTTGTCTGGACTTTGTGTATGAGGGACATAGTGTCAGAGACGCTGTAGAAGGACAGAGTTCCGGCCCTGTGATCCAGGTACACTCCTATTCTGGAGGAGACGGCCGCAGGTATTTTGGTGCTGACATTATTGTGCAGAAAGGAGAATCTGGATTCTGAGCAGTACAAACTCCAGGACTTGTCATTCCACCCAAAACTGCAGTCATTCCTATTTCCCTTCCTGCTGATTCCTCGGTATGACACGGCCACATCAGTCTCGCTGCCCCGCCACTCCACCTCCCAGTAAAAACGGGCCCCGGTCAGCCCTTCTCTGCACAGCACTTGCTGCCAGTGGTCAAATCTCTCTGAATGAGGGGGGCATGACTGGGTCTCACTCCTCATGGTCACCTCTGTGTTCCCCTTAGACAGAGAGAGACTCCTGTGGGCTGATTTTGGGTCCAAGGTAAGTTGGCAGGAATCTGAAGGGAGGCAACAATATAAAAAAACACTCTAAAGAGGCTTATTTCATTTCTAAGATAAACAATTATTACTGATGGTTGTTGGGACATGGAGTTCTTTAAAACAAAAATCACAAGAGAGTGGATTTTCATTACCAGTCATCTCACAATCTACGACAACCTTTTTGTCGTTATAACATTTAGACATTTAGCGATCAGCTTAACTGTGAAATGTTACACTTTTGCATTGTGTGACAGTTTGAGATCAGAATATGAAGTTCAACATCTTTTTTTGCTATTTGTTTGTAATAAAAATAGCACTGCACTTTTCCAGATCATAATCTATACAATGGTGGGTGTGTTGAAATGATAATAACCTCTTGTGTAATCACAAGATATCATTCAATGACAAAATGTCACTATCCAAACATACTCTTCTATTGACTATTAAAATTCCTCTTTGACATTCTGCATGAAATGGCGACGGTCTGCTTATGTAATTTTACTCCCAGTTGTTACCAGCCTTTATGTTATTCCATTAATATTTATCTATCTTATTCCTACTAATATACAATTTTATTTTATTTTACATTATTCTTTATTTGCAGGAGCATCCTTTTTGGAATTGCACAAAAAATGAGCAATAGCAGTATGGGTTGTAAACATCTTGTGGGTTTTCTATTTTGGTTTTATGGAGCCAATGTACCACTCAAATCAGCTTCTGCCATCTTCAATTTACACACATGCACAGATGCTGACTGTGGTTTAAACTAAAAACCTCTTGTGTAAGAACCAAGTTAACCTAACTCACATTGCAAGAAATCTTCTCTGCTCCTGGGCTCTGCAGCTTGTAGAATATTAACATCGTTGACTACAGAAACAGAAATAGAAAAGATTAAATTGAGACACAGACACCATAGTCCACATGCAGCGTTAGTTCTCAAATGAAGAGGGATTTTGAAACTTATACACAGGAAGAATGACTGGGGTGATGCAGTAAAGTCTCTTTTCACCTGCTGTGTTTGTTGACTTACACAGTATTTTCTAAAAAATGTTGTGGTTGATTGATAATGTGCCTCAACCAACGATTCTCAACCAACCTTTTGCAGAGATCTTGACCAACTCCACCTTCAGAACATCCTCTAGATGGGCTTTCATTTCAGAGACAGATTTTCGGGCGGGGGTAAAAGAGAAACGTGGGTTGACGCTAAAGTTGGCTATGTCCTCATATCCAGAAGGTGCCCCGAGAGACTGCCAGCACTATACATAAAGTAGAGGCACGGGGAGAGGAAGAACATCTTTGCAGTCAGACTAAATTAAGAATGAATTCCACAGGAGGTCTCTGCTTGAGGAGAGCCCCCATCTGTGCCACAGACTGTGAGATAGCTAGTCGTGTTACCTGAAGGAAATGGATGTGATCGTCCGTGTGCGAGAGCTGCTCCAGCTCCGTGTGTCTCCTCCGCAGCTCAGTGATCTCCTGCTCCAGACGCTCCAGGAGGCCTTCGGCCTGAGACACCATAGCCTTCTCCTGAGCTCTGATCAGCTCTCTCACCTCAAACTGCCATCTCTCAATGGAGCGGATGAGATCGGTGAACATCAGCTGGCTCTCGTCAGCTGCCGTCTGTGCAGAATGCTATTAGGAGACACGTAGATTGAATGGGAACGTACACAAGGCACGATGGAGCCAAGAAGCAAGAGAAAATTACTCTGTACTCCTCACTGCTGATTGAAGGGGAACCACTACTGACTCCACAGCCAGTCTCAGTTGAGCACCCACCTTGAGTGACTCCACAGCCTGTCTCAGATCCTGCCACTTCTTCACTCTACCCTGGATCTTTTGCTGGGACTTCTTCAATGTTGTCCCTAGCTGCTTCTATGGAATGGTAAAATTGATTTCATCCACAAAAATATTATAGAATTAATAACACTTAAATAAAACTTATTCTTTTTTGTTTCAGCTTTAGGGGTTTAACATAATTCTTACTGCAGGCAGATTTGCATTTAAAAAGTCTGCTTAAGATAAAAAACAAACGATATCACACTGTTGACTAAATATAAATAGAGAAATTGTTCAATCAATACAGGGTTAGCGCAATCCCACTTAAATTCGGCATTTGAAATCACAGACCACTGTGACCCTGTCATTGAAGCATCTCTACGTCACCGGGAGTCAGATAGAACAAAGTTTTGGGCTCTACCTGTTTCTCAGCTCTTTCTGCTCCAGCGAAAACTGTATCGTGGCTTCTGTGGTCCTCCATCATGCACACTGAACAAATGCACCGCTGATCAGTACGGCAGTATACCTCCAGCAGTTTGTCGTGTTGTGAGCAGATCTTGTCCTGCAGTTGTCCAGAGGCATTCACCAATTTGTGCTTCATAAAAGCAGGATATTCGTAGTGAGTCTGAAGGTGGGATTCACAATAGGAGGCCAGGCACGACAGACAGGACTTGACAGCTTTTTTTTTTCTCTCAGTGCAGAAATCGCAGGCTACTTCTCCGGGACCAGTTTTGTAGTGGCCAGCAGAATCAGACTTCCTGGATTTTCTTCTTGTGCTGCTGTAATCCTGATCTCGCTTGATACTGGCTTTAGACATTTTTCAGTGCGAATGGACGGGGATCCTTGGGAAGAGAGATGGTGAATCCGAGAGTAAATGAAACTGAACCTGTCTGGAACAATGTGTACGAGAATGTAAGTTATGTCAGGACTCCATGTAAAACCAGAATTCCCTGTTACATGAGCAACAGTGAGGAGGAGTGGTATCGACAAGGAGGGAGTTTCCAATCGTGAGGAAGGGGAAGATAAGAGGAAAACTATGTAAGCAGTCCAGTAGATCATGATATAGAACTCCCATGGATGAGGGAAGGAAATGGAAAACAATTAAAGAAAACACGGTAATTTCCATTATCTTTAGTCTATCCACAGACAGAATCAATCCAGCAACAGTGGACCACTTGAAAAACAGTCCACACAGCAAAACCATTTTGTATATAGATGAAAAATGTATATACTGTAAAGGGTACCAAAGACGATATTTTAAACAGAAGGGGAGGAATTATTTTAAGGATCTTAAAGATCTGAGCATATTCTTATAAGTTCTTGTTTTACCAAAATTTTCCATGTTGTACCTGTCCTACACTGGATAAAGTGTCCAGATTCAGATTTCATATTGGTGGTGGTCTAACATCATAGCCCACCACTAACTGGGTACATGCATATTTTAAAGCCAGTTGTAGCAGAGACCAGCAACTCAATCAACATAATATCATGACTGGTACTCAATCTACAAAAGACATGATAGATATGACCTTCTAAACACAACAGGACTTGAAACTTGTTCATTCTTTGACAAAATTACCATTGTCATCATAGAGTCTAGACCTGTTGGCGAGGATGGAATTGTCCTCTATATTCCTACATTTCACTCAAACCACCACCATCACAAGCACACTCGCTACTGTATCCTCATTTCACACAGAACTCACCATTTTTTCCAGAAGTAGAGGAAGTTAACCACAATTCTTGCATTTAACCTGAGCATGACTTGCTGAGAGCAGGCATTTGCCAACTCCTTCGCACCTTTGTTATCCAAGTTAAACACTTCTACAATATCACAAAGGAAATGTTTTCCAAACAAAATATGCAAATAACTTTTTGGAGTGTAATCCAATAACAATGTCTGATAGTAGACATTTTACATTTATATTTTTGTTGCTTAGCATAAGGTTTTATTGGAAGCGACTTAGAGAGCTTACAGTTTCTGCATTCATCCAATTAATACAGCTGGATATTTAGCTGAATTAGGTGAATAGTCTTGAATTGAGGCTGGCCACAATTGCATTTTCCCTTGACTTTGAGTAACAAATTTATCCATATCTTACTTCATTCATGACCGGGCCAAAATTTCGGACACCAAATGCTACGGATGCGTATGTGGCCAACTTATTCCTAAATAGGCGTCATCAGCTTTAGATGGTCCCATTTATATGCCACAGTTTTTTGCTGTGACAGAATTACAGCAGTCTTTCAAAAACAATGCCGCATAAAATTAATAATGTCATGGTTTTCTTTAGACTGAGAGAACATTTTCCTTTTTTGTTATCAGTGCGGCCTAGTAACCTCGCTAAAATCATATAGGCCTACTTGTTTCGCGGAAGCATCCAGTTTTGCATATATGTGCATTTACAAGTCTTAATAGAAGACACAACATTTAGAACAAAAGAACAACGTGCACATTTCATATGGCTCGACGTGGTAGGATTATGGGTAGGGTATATGCCAGGCGTCCTCTGACAGTTCTGTACACCATCCAGTTCGCCTATTTATTCTACATCAGAGACACGAAAATACTGGACGATCCATTCCTCTCGCCCGCACGGAATACATAAATAGGTTACGCACACATAAAATAATTAGTTTTAACTTAAACTTACAAAGATGGATATGGAAGATGAATTCCTAGTAAATCACTTATGCATAATGTTATTTTATAATAAATCGTTTATTGAAACACATTTGAACTACATATCCAATGGATTAGAATGCTTAGAATTATCTTCCCAAAAAAATAAAATTAAAATAAAAACGGACAGGGATCAAAGTTAAAATAATAATACCGGACAGTCGGGTAAAATGGCAACCCAATATCCTGTCTTAGCGGGGGAAAAAACATGTCAATGCATAAGGCAGATGCTATGTAGGATAACTATTTAAAAGGGTAGACTGGAACGAAGATGGTACCTTCATAGATAGTCCTGCAAATGGCTGCTAATTTCAACTGAAACATATTTCAGCCACAAATTGGGCACTGGCACTGGGCAAATTTAAAGCCAACTGCAACGAACATTGGAGGTGTCCTCTCCTCATGGGATATACAATCAGGATAAAAGTAAACATTTTTATATAAAACAAATATAACCGATTCAGGACTAACTAGGGTCTAGAGCTAATTCGTTGCTCCTAAAATGTTTCAGTTGAGTTCGCAGACTGTTGTGAACTCGGATGATCCTGTGATCAATTAGGCCAGTATATAACAGTGAGATTTTAATTAGGGGGATATTAAATTCGCCTGCATTGGGCAATTAGTAACTTTAAAATAATAATATATTTTCCGGTAGGCTAAATCCTCATAGACATAGGAATTTTGACTATGCATAAAATCGAATTTAAGACGTAAGACCTTGTTTGTGGCTATGGGAGGTATTAATGTAATCAACGAAATGGCATGACAACTTTCATATGGCCCAGATTTAAGGTAGCAAGATTAAACTTGCGCAACCGATTCTTCCTGCAACGAAAGTTCCGCCGGTTTTGATTAATCCGATTGTATTTCTCGTAACACTTTGGTATGGTCATACTTTTATTCATGTGGAAACGCCCGCTATTCCTCAGAGGTGACTGAAAAGCTTAAATCGCGTCGCTAACATCTCCAAGATTAATAGTAGATCATTTCATTCGTCATGGGAGACGGGAAAGAATAGAAAAAATGTTTCTCTTCGATAAGAACTTCGTCAGACAGCCTCCCAAATGTTCATGGTGTATTACGAATGCCAAATCATTGGGCGAGTTGCCTCTAAATCAGCGCAATAAAATCTTTCCGTTCTATGATTTCATTTGTGGGTGTATGACAATACAATGATGTGACTGCCGAAGTGCTAAAGTTTGAAAAATCTGGCTCTTATTGCTGCTATTCAGTGATGGGTGGCAGGGAGAAGACAACCGGGCAGAAGCTGATAACAGGAGGAAGCCAGACACAGTGCAGAGGCGGTTCTTCCTTCAGACAGTAAAGGTCAGTAAGTCTCCCTGCAACAACAATCCATCCTGCCAGTGGACTCTGTTCCACCTGGCTGTGGCTAAGCAAGCTTACTTGTTTCCATAGACATCTTGGTGGGGAGGAGGTGGCCAAGCAAGACGCTGCCAGAAGCAGGCCTCAGTGAGAGTGGCGTCACCCAGTTCCACAAGCTGTCTGTGTGCTGTGTTTATTTTGTTTTGTTTTTCTGTGATCTCGGCCTATTGGGACGCTATCAGCCGAGACACTGAATGTTATTGTTTTCTTTTGTTCTGTGTGTTTGTGTCATGTCTTGTGTGTCTGCACATTTTATTTTATTGTTGCATTGGCAGTGTGCTCTATTCGCCTTATTTAATCGTGAGCGTTATAGCTGGTTGCAGGTCTTGTAAAGGGCGTCTTGGGGGGTCAGGTGGGAGAGCAGAGTGATAAAAGTATGTTTGTGTTGGTGGTCCTGAGTCTTCCCCTGACTGCAGGTCCACAGAGGAGCGCAGTACACTGTGAATGGGAAGGAAGTTACATAATTGTGAGAGCTGTCGTAGGGCAAGAATATGACACTAATTCATTTACTATTTTAAATGAAGATTTCTGTAATCATTTATGAAATCTTACTCATGTCTTTTCTAATGGGGCTGGTGGGTGGATCTGAACCGGGACGTTGGCCACGTGGGCGCCCCATCACATGGACTTCATAGCAGAGCATATTTTTTGCCTAGGGCAAACATTTTACAATTGAATACTTTCATAAACACGTTACCAGAAGAAAAGGGGATACGTGGATGAGCATGGGGGTGGCCTGTTTTTTGGTCTGTTAACAGCTCATTAATGTCCGTCGACCATTGAGGAAAAGGGTGCTTAATTTAAAATGGTTGAGTAAATATTACTTTAAATACATTGACTGGATGTAAAATATGTATAAGAGCATCTGCTAATAAAATGAAGAACAAAAAATGTCTAAACTAAATAATAACTATTGTTTCCATAAAGAAAATCTGGAGACAGTTTTGCATTTACATGCTTTGTCCAAAATAAAAACACTATATTTTCATACATCGTATTTAAATTTAGAGTTCTTTTAAATTTAGGAATACATCTGTTATTTCTAAATAGTTTTTTGGGTTGGCGGTTGCTAAAGCCAGTATTTCGTATACCTCCGGATCTATAGGAGGCAGCCGTGGGTTGAAATGGCATATCGCTTGTAATAAAGCCTTTGCCTGAGCACGTCAACGTTGTTGGCACCAGTAGATCAGTGGCGCCAGCACAACACATAGAAGAAGACCGAAGACGGAGGGCAGGCGGAGAACTTGGAAAAAGTCGACACGAGTGCATAACCTGAGAATTTACTTCGTCAACAAACACAGACAGGGGGAAATAATCCACGTCTACACGGGTAATTAGCTAGTAAATTGCGATACTTACGCCCGCTTGACTGGTCTTTGAGTGCCTGTGTTTGGTGGTTGGCTTGCGTGTTATCTTAGGCTTCAAACGAGAAGCTAACCCCTTTTACCAAAGTTTTGTTTACGTTACATTTGCAATCTATATAGCTAATCGGCTACGAGCAAGACTCGTCAGTGTTAGTTGGGAGCTTTTCGTGTGCTGAACGCAAGATATGGGACCGCATTTGTTGGGCGGTGATCGCAACGTCAGAATGGTTTTTGTCTGCTAATCTAGCTGGCTGGCTAGGTAGCAGTAGGCCGTGACGGTGTGGGTAGAAAATCTGCTAAAACGAATTTGTTTTGCTACACGCTAGGTTCGTTTATTCGAAGCATGCTAGCCGTGCTTCATTATATAACGAATTCAATTTAACATTGTAAATTCTCAGCAACTGTTCGGCTAGGTCTCTAATATAAATCTGGCTAACCATAGCTACAGAATTGAGAAGGCGCATTGATGATTATATAAGATGGGGCTGCCTTTCCCGGGCTTTTCCTCTTGCTATCGGTAAGAGGTAGCCTTGCATCCGGACCCCTTATTCGCTTGATTTGACCCGTTCCTGGTCGCTTAATTTTAAGATGTATTAAATGCTTCCCGTTATTCATGCATGAAAACATTTTAGGTGGTGTTCCAAATAGCACCACCAAAATGCGCTTTCAAGGGCGGAAGTTGGTGGCGGCCATCTTAGGGTAGCTCGAAACCGAAGGGAGGAGGGCATAAGATGCCTGCTTCGCGAGGCCTATTGTAAATCCGTGGCCCTAATACCCCGAATTCTGTTTTACTTCAACGTAATGTAGGTCGCTTGTATTTTAAATGTTGAGAAATGCATTTGAACCCTTGGCGTTTTAAATGTCGCCCTATCGTGTTCGATTATGGTAGCTTCCCTAAAATATTTGACATCAATTTGTTTATACAAGGTTAGAAATGTGTAGAACCTTTACATTATTATACATTATTGTTTCAGTATCGCGACAAAATGTTTTTCCGTTGCTTGAATGATAAACGTATTGGGTGCTCCGCGAAAGTCCATTCATCAGCAAACCTAACCTTATTCGTGTATTTGATATGCTTAGGTAAGGTAAAAGGCCTGCGTCGTCATTTTTGCCGGCAATACATTTTAAAATAGACACCGTAAACAATATTTGAGAGAAGCGTTTGTTCAATTTAACAGAAAGTCCTGAAAGTCTTTTTTCTTTTCTTTTTTTACTTCTACGCTTGTGTGATTCTTTGGCTCAAACATATTTAAAGCGCATTTTTTTTTACACCGCCTGGTGATTAAAAAAAAATCCAGTTCCGTTGGATTAATACGACGCGGGGGCTATCTAAAGCTTCGGGACATAACAGACCTGTACAGCTCAATTTACTGGGCCTTAAACAGTCTGTTTCCTGGGTCTCATTTTGGGCAGGGTGGAACTGGAGTACCGCGCGACCGCCCCGCATACTACGTTTTCGCCCCAAGAAAGCAATTGTGGAGACGGTGCAGTTGGTACTCAAATGGTACACGATAGAATAAGTTGCACATACTAATCTCGGTGACATCTTGTGTCGTAGTTTTGTTATTGGTACTTGCTGGGTAAATTTTTTAATCAGTGGTGTTTTTTTTTTTTACATGAGTTAACTTGTCGGAAGAGAACTTCTAACTTGATAAATTGTATAAATTGCTTGTAAGGGGATGGTCGGAATCGCTTTTTCGATATATAAGTAAGAATGTTTTAATTGAATTCCGCAATAAACTCAATGCGTTCTCGTAATTGCGTTGCATTCAATGTTATACAAACCGAAACCAAGTACTTTACGATTTTAAGCGGGGCGTTTGGTTTGATAACTTTTTGTAGTCTCTGAGGGCTATTGAAATATAATTGCTACTTTTACAATCGATGCTTTTGCTTTGTTCATGTATGAAGTAGTGTTTTCCTGTTTCAGCATTGAATCAGTACGGACAGAAGCCCAAAAAGCAGACTTATAAATTGCGTAGACAGTTTCCACCAGGTGGCAGTGTGTTTGAATTTGGGAGTCGGCTGTAACATCCTGCAGTTTCTATGACTGCTACATGATGGCGACAAATGGTCGTTTTCAACTTTTTTGGGTTTGTAAGTCGGATGATGTCTGGTATTGGTCTGTGGGATTTTTCTCTATTCACGGGCCTTTTAAATTCCACTAGGCTTTAAGCTACCACTGGGACCCATTTCTTTAGTTTTTGCCTCTTGTTGACTGGTTGTTGCTGTTTGGGCTGGTTTGATAATGTCTCCAAATCGCACAGCCATGGTTGCACTAGTCAAATTTCGTGCTGTTTTAAATGCATAATTTGCATTTCTATGATCAGGGTGCCTTTTACTATGTTGAGCTGTACTGCTGGGATTGTTAGACGTGCAGAGCTTTTGGCTTAAAATTTCAGTTTGAGTAATATGGGCTTCATGGACCTCATTTTAAGAACTTTCTTTAAAATGTATTCACTTTGTTTTCGTCGCCGATGTTAAGTAGTTAGTACATTTTCACCTTTCTTAGCTGTGATGTTAGTTTTGAGGCACACAGCAGTGCTTTTACTCCCAGTATTTGAGGATGGTGACTTACATTTTTTTGTTCGCAGATGGCTTTCCGGTGCTTTAATATGCATTTTGGCTTTTCTAGAACATGAGTCATGGATGGTATCCCTTTTTATCGATCTTTGATTTTGCAAATCAAGAGTTCTTCATCCTTTGTCTTATTTTCTTTCCCAGGAGCAGCAGCCCGTGACTGAAGGTAACGCCAATCTTGAAGTAGCGGGAGAGGAGGGCCCCGGGGCCACATCACGTTGTCAGAGAATCCCAGCTCCCAAAGCGGGCGGGGCCAGATCAGGCAGAGATGGAGGTGGTTATCATGGAGTCAGAGACTGACTGTGACGCGCCCGGGCTCGACACGTTGGGCTCGGAGTGCGTCATACCACACAGCCAGGTCACAGAGGTGCACTACACGGCGGGGTCGGAGATCATGGGACTGGGTGAGAAGGGAGATCATGACCTGGGTTCCATCCATGGCGCCGATCTGGCCAAGATACAGGGCCTCGGTGGCGCAGGACTGGTCTCTGTGCCCTGTGTGGAGGCTGACCAGATCATAACAGAGACTGACCATGACTACACCAAAGCCGATCATTCTGACCTGCAGTGCTTTGGCTCTGCGGAGATGAACACCCAAATCAAGTGCGTGGCCAACGAAGCCCTGTTGGGCGCCCTCATTAAGAGCGAGATGGTCGAGGCCCAGACGGAACACACCATCAAGACCGAGCCGCAGGATTGCACAGAAGAGTTGGCTGAGGAGTGCGAGAACGGCGTTGTGATCGAGACCCAGAGACTGATATGCAATTACTGCGGCGAGCTCTTCGACACGGCATCGGACCTGCACCAACACTTTGAGATCCACAAAGCGGCCGCCCCGTACAGCTGCATCCAGTGCGGCGAGTGCTTCGCCGTCGACTCCAGTCTGAAGGAGCACCAGAAGATTCACCTGAAGGAGAAGCCGTACGGCAGCACCGGGATCGAGGTGGTGGGCAAGGGCTGCCTGGACGCGTTCAGCCTGAAGCCCCACGCCATTATCCACGCCGGCGACAAGCCGCACCGCTGCTCCGAGTGCGGCAAGAGCTTCGCCGCGGCCATCACCCTGCGGGAGCACATGAAGATGCACTCGGACGACAAGCCGTACAAGTGCGCGCAGTGCAGGAAGAGCTTCATCCGGCGGCGGCACCTCAAGAAGCACCAGGAGGTCCACGCGCGCGAGAAGCCCTACATCTGCGGCCAGTGTGGGAAGGGCTTCGCCTCCCCCTCCAGCCTGAAGAAGCACCAGCGGATCCACGCCAGCGACAAGCCGCACCGCTGCGGCCAGTGCGGCAAGTGCTTCGCCGCCGCCGCCACCCTCAAGGAGCACCAGCGGGTCCATGCCGGCGAGAAGCCGTACAAGTGCAACCAGTGCCGGAAGAGCTTTGTGCGCCGGCGCCACCTGAAAAAGCACCAGCAGGTCCACTCGGGCGGGAAGCCGTACAGCTGCACCCAGTGCGACAAGAGTTTCAATCACTCCTCCTCCCTGTCGAGGCACCACAGGGTTCACATAGATGAAAAGATGTACCGCTGCACCCAGACCGGGGACAGCTTCACTTTCGGCTCCAGAATGCTTTCAAAGCCATATAGCTGCAACCATTGTGAAAAAAGTTTCAATCACTCGTCCTCCTTATCCAGGCACCAAAGAACTCACTCGGATGGGAAAACGTACGACTGTAGCCACTGCGGCAAGACATTCATCCATTCGTCATCTTTGTACAGACACCAACGAGTTCACTTAGACGTGAAACCCACGTTCACGGCCCCTCCGCCCGCCAAGGGCTTCTCTCATACCACCATATTGAAACACGAGCGAATTCTTACAAGCGAGAAACCGTACAGGTGTTCTCAGTGTGGGAAGGGTTTCAATCATTCGTCCTCTTTGTCGAGACACCACAGGGTCCACACAGCGTAAAATGCAGGTCTATCTGCCCCTCAGTAAGTTGATGAATTGGTTTTTAGTAATGGTCCTACTGTAAAAACGACAAACTATTCCAGGTGTACATACAACCGCACCCAATGACGTGAAATATTTTAGATTTTTAAGATCGGTTAATTCTTTTGGGCCATTCAGTTGTACTCGGCGTTGAACGAACTAACCTTTTGCTGACAGCTTTGCTGTAAAAAATAAAATAAAAAATTTAGTATTTCAAAGGTAAACGCTATGAATCAAATGCCAACGTAGAAGAAAAAATTTAACCAGGACACCAGTCTGTTAAATGCAGTCAGCAATTGCGGAATTTTTTTGCTGTGTAAAATATATTGATGAGGATATCCAACAGGAAGACGTTCCAGTTGGCATTGTAGTATATGTATGGGTCAGTCATTTTCTGTCAAGGATATGAAAGACCTACCCTTGTTACTAAGCATTTTAAGGAGTTCGCAAACGTTTTCATGGTTGCAGCAGGTAAGCATTTGTCATTGAATGACCTGCTTTTCTTTGCGCGTTCTATGCAGATTTGTTAATAGTTAAGTCCAATGTAAATATTTTCTGAATTAGGTGTGCGTTTTTTTTTTCCTCTTTCTGTATTTGCCTGGGTTATTCAGTTCAAGACCTAGGCAGTCTCATCTAGTTTAATGTGCAGTTTTTCTCAGACAGGGAGAGCACCATGGTTACCTTAACGACTCGAGAGCTGTCAGCAAAGGATTAACACTCCCGTTCAGGCAGACTGAGGAAGTGTCCATTTTGGGAAGGGGTTCACTGAATCGGCTCCTTTAAAACTGGAGAGTCCATCACAAAGCCACGCTCGGAACACGCTTAAAGCTGCAGAATCTGCGCCAGAACTGGTTAGAGTGAAGTCGGTCATTTAGCGTCGCGAATGGCTCATCACCTGCAACATACTGGACCAATCCTGGCTGTTCCAGCTCGGTCTAAACCAAAATTGTGAGCCAAAAACAGATCACGAGTCGGTGTGCGTCTTTCCCACTACGCTTAAGCAATTTTCAAATATTCTGGCATGGTCAAAATTACAATATTTAAAAGAATCAAGTGGGGGGGGTATCTAGGTTTCATGGTTCGCATTCTGAATACTCCTACAAAAGCAGTTCTAGCCGTTTGTCTAGTACTGCAATACCAAATGTATATTAACAATATGTGATTGTGCATATTAACACATATTCAAAATATTCCTTGCTATTGCTTTGGAAACCAATTGAATTAGCATTGTATAGTATATAGTTAACATTTATTCCGAATACATTCTACAAGCTATCCAATTTGACTGTGTAATAGATTGTAGTGTATACTTATCAAGACAAACATAGTATAGCTTGCGTTTACTGATGAGACCTTAGGATTCTTTCTAATGTTCAAAATTCCATTGGTTTGTGCTTTCTACTTACTGTTCTGTGTATGACAAATTCTTTTACAGACTGTATTTTTAGAACATGGTTTGGATTATTGGAAAGGGAAATGATCGGAATATTGTTTTTATGGGAGTGAACGTTATATTGATTTCTGTTTAGAATCCTTTTTTTTTTTTTGGGATAACAATTGTGCTTCAAGTAGCATAGGCTTATTCATTGTGTTAGATATAGGTGCCTTACTGCATGCTGTGTAGAAATGTATGCTGAGCTGTTAATGAAAATATTTGTAAGGTTTTGGCAATTGCTCCTTTTGTTCCTAAACATACTAACCCATGTTTTAATTTGAATTCATTGATTTTTTTTTTTTTGGTTTGGCTTCTATGTATATGAATATACATTTTCAATATGTTACCGTCTTTTAATTTCTGTCTGATTGGCCTCAGTGTAGATAATTAGAAGCTAGAATAAGTTACAATTTGATTGATCCATAATTTGCTAGGCCTCTGCGTAGATGGAGGCTTAACACTGTTCCAGCTGTCTCCCAATCTTTGTTGAGTGGCACATATATGGATAAATAAAGGTTGTTGACTGTCTACCTTCTGGTTTTTTTTATACAAGAGGATATATATACATTCCTATTGAGCAGTAACATTTTGGCCTGGTTTTTAAAAAAATGGAGCTATTTGACTAATGCATAAAAAAAAAATCCTTATGCTTGATACAAGTTTACAGTAGGATCCTTAACATGCAAGGTCCATGTTAATGTGAAGGTTAATTTTGCAGCAGCTTCCATGGCCTCAAACGCTAAGTACGGAACATGAAAGCAATAGGGGCAGTAATGTGTCTGGATGAAAAGCCAATGCCAAGTGTCTAGGGCAACTTCCTGTTGCTAAAACCAATTCTGGTATCAAGCGTTATTGTGCGATATCTGTTTTTCTGTCAATTTTTCACTGCTGTTTGTCCATAATGTCACGTCAGAACTAGTAAAAAAAATCCAGTGTATTAACGGGCTTGAATATTTCTTTGGGTTTTTACATCCGCGGCTCCAGTGAAAGGGCTCTTGTTTCATTAAACTAGTGTTGACTCCTTTAATTCAGTGACATGTATGGACAGTTCTGTCTGTGTAGTGGGTTCAGACCGGTCAGTGTAGTTTACTTCTGGGACATTAAATGTTTAGAGTGGTGGGGGAAGGCTGAATCTCTGCTTAATTTTATAGCTAACATTTGGCTTTTCAGTTGTGAAATTCATCCTATTACTTTTGGGTGTGTGGCTTTTCCATGTATGTAACTAACCATTTGTACAGGGGGTACAGTTGATCACAAGCTCAAGTGCCAGTGAACCTTCCCTGAAGAACAAACTGTCATCTGCAGACCGCTGTTACCAGACAGTTTGCTGTAGTACCATTTGAAGTTGACCTGTGTGGAAAGCACACAAACTCTTATCTAGCTAATGATTTTCAGTAGGCCTGAAAGAACCGCTGTGTTGGGCCTGGCCTATGCCAGTGCTGTGTCCAGAGAGCCCATCTTCAATGCCTCCATGTTCAGGACAGGTAACCGTTTTGCTGCATTCTTAATCGTATTGGTCTAGATGAATGGCCATTAAATTTGAATTCGCTGGTAATTCTACACCTTTTCAAGCAGCCCATGAATCTCTTGCATTGAGGGAATGTGTTGCCATCTTGCTAAAGGAACGACCCATTTTAATTTAAAAATAAATTTCTAGTTTTTATGTTGGTAGTTGACATCCAGATATTGATAAAACAGATCAACGGCAAGACATTTTTTTTCCCCAGATGGTTTGTCCCTTAAAGTGGTATGGCTGTAATGCGCACACAAACTTCAAACTTCAAAAACATTGTTTTATTCATGGCAAAACTACAAGGACATTTGTTAGAGATGTTTGAGGGTAAGACGCGTAATTCTGGGCATTCAGTCGGAGTATGTGAAGTTTCTCTTGAAAAAGGACACCGGTCGCAGTTTACAAGAACCGGTTAGTAGTTTTAATTATCGGTCACACGCAGTCACTTGAATGCGACTGGTCTTCCACCATTAAGTTATTTACGTATCGGGGCTCTATTTACATTTGTACAGTGGGGTGGGGGTGCAGGCGATACCTGGCAGTGCATACTGACGGCTTGACGCTTCCTTGTGCTCACACGTTCATGACCGTTATTGGCTACAGCAGTGAGCTCTGTGACCTGAGGTCGCTCACACGTTCATGAACGTTATCGGCTGCAGCCGTGAACTCTGACCTCAGGTCGCTCACACGTTCATGAGCGTTATCAGCTACAGCAGTGAGCTCTGACCTCAGGTCGCAGTACTTCCTTGTGCTCACACGTTCATGACCGTTATCAGCTGCAGCCGTGAACTCTGACCTCAGGTCGCTCACACGTTCATGACCGTTGTCAGCTGCAGCAGTGAGCTCTGTGACCTCAGGCCGCTGTTCTTGGTGTGCAGTTTCTCCAGGTTCTGCAGGAAGGTTTGCCTTTTCAGTCCCGCCAGAATTTCTGAGCTGCCTGACGTGAGGTTCAGCTGAGCCCTGCAGAGGAACAAAGAAAAATCAGTGCTTTGGAAATGAGACCTCAATTAGATAATTAAAAACATTATTTTATAGTTTGAAAACAATTACTCTATTACAATTCACAAAAGATGTTTAAAAAAAAAAAAAGCAACTGAATACAGGTTTAGCATCTCCAGGTGCTGCTAACACTTAGATTTACTATATGAAAGGATTTTTATTGTAGAGGCAATGTTGTCTGGTTACAGATAGCAATTTTTGTCAATTAACATGCTATGCAACTCCAAAATTCTAACAAAATTGTATCCTGAAATTAATTTATCAATAAGCTGTGAGAAACACTGGAAAATCTAAGAAGTATGTAGTGTAATATAGCTATATATATGTATATAGCTGTGTTTTAAATTTAGCCAGGCAAACATTTGAAGAAAACGATAAGGTAGACATTCAAATAGATTTTGATTAAAACCTCAATATGTTGAAACCCCGAAGAACAAACTTTTAATAACTAAGAAAATGGATGGCTTGAATTCGGATAATCGTATTAACTGTTGTATGATAAGGTCTCTTAGTACAGATTGAGCAACAGTAGCTCTGTATTCTGTAAAATATTCTAAATCTGGGGACACGGGATTTCTATGAATTTAATTAGCTTCCTAGTTGTTTGAATTTATGACGCAATGGGTATTCTGGAACACTAGATGGCAGCAATGTCTAAAGCCATTAACTTCAAGCAGTAGAAGCGCGAGATCACAAACAATTAAAGGGGTTATTGTTTGTAGGATTTTTTTCAACCCCCCCTCCCCCCTACTTTGTTCCCTAAAACGATTCTTTAGAACAGAACCATCCCTCACAGTTCGAAATGATCAACTTACTAGAGAGCAGTAATTGACCCTGAGTTAGTACTCTGTGAGTTTGGCATCAGTCACCTTGGGGAGTCAATCCCGCTGTCCCCTGTGTTGCTGTGGTTCTCCACGTTTTCACCCACGCAGGCTGGTCTTGGGACTGTCTGGGTGCTGTTGGAGGTGTGAGGGCAGCCCAGGGTCTGGTGCTTCTCGAACGGACTCGGGAGACTGTCATCTGAGTGCGGTTTGACGACCCACTGGGGGGACCTGCAGGCCCCTCCGTCGCCAGTCTTGTGCACAGCTTCGGTGGTGGAGCCGACTCGGTCGGTCCGGCAGAAGGTGAAGAAGCTGGTGTCCATGGCTTGGCCAGGCTCCTGTAGGGGCACGCTTTGGCTGGAATGGCCCAGTGCTAGCTCCCCGTCTTCGCCAGCGGATCTCTCCCCTACCACAGCACTGTCCCAGGCCCCCTCGGTGGACAGGGATGCTTGGCAGTGGATTGTGCCAGACTGCGAGGACTGGCTACTATTGCTCATGGAGTCTTCGTTCAGGTAGAGCGAGCTGCAAGCATCGTTGCACAGCGCCCCCTGGTGGAGGGTCTGCTCATCATCGTCAGTAAAACCGTCGCTCTCCATTTGGCCAGACCCAGCTAGCCGGCTGGCGCTATGGGCTGCCTGCTGTTGTGAGGGAATGTAATCAGGCCTTTGCTTCACCTCAGTGCTGAAGTCTGACGGTCGTTGGGATACTGAGAGTCTGTGCTGGACAGTTGGTTTGGTTAATTGTGTTGGGGTCAAAAGCATGTCGTCTTCACTGGCATTCTGAGGTGGCGAGGGATTGGTATGGAAGTCTGTGTCTCTACTCTGTCTTGTTGTGCGTCTGTGCTCCGACACATCCGTCATGCCCCTGTCCTGTAACGTCGTCAGCGTTTCATCTCTGAGGCTTAGGCCTTTGATGTTTCCCTCCCGCGGGAGTTTGACCTTGTCCTCTATTCTCAGGGTGCTGCTCTCTGGGTAACCAGAACCGTAGTTCCCCAAGAGGTCTTTCGTGTGTCGGGCTTCCGGGCTGGAGTTGAGGGTCGGTCCTCTCCGATCGAGACCCTCGCATGATCCGTCACCAGCAGTCAGTGACCTCCCCTGTTCAGCCGCGCCCGCTTTTGTCCGAAACGGCTCCCAGGACTTAGACCGATGGCCTGCGCGGTCGCGTCGCTCCGACGCTTGCCCCTTACCCTCCTTCTTCCTCTGACCCCTGTGACCCGACCCCTGCGCCGCTTCTCTTGCCAACCGCCCCTGGAAAGGATTGTCGATCTGCCTCTTGTAGAGGTTTTTGCCGTCGGCGGGGCGGCGGTCCTCGTGCTCCTGCCGGTCCAGCTCATCCACGGCGTATTCTCGTCTGAGGAGAGGCGGCTCGACGCCGTCCAAAGGCGGGTCGCCGGCGTGCGGAAAAGCCTCGCTTTTCGCCGCCTGCTTCTCCCGGGAGTTGTGCCCTCTCTTCTTGCTGCGGTTGGCTTTAGAGGCGGACCTCCTCCCAGCCACTCTGGGAGGGCGTCGCTGCGCGGGGGCCAGGATCTCAGTGGACATGCCCCGGTCAACGCCCCCTTCCATCCTGGTCATCAGCACGGTGTGCCGCACCAGGTTGTCCACCGTCAGCTTGGGGTTGATGCTCTTGATGATGGCGTGCTCCAGGTCCCGAGGCAGGTTGTTGAGATCCTCCTCGTCCCTCACGGGCCACTCCTGGGGAGGGAATTGTCCTGAGAAGGTGGTGTGCTCCGTCTTGGGCTTGTCCTTTTTCCCTGCGTGACGGCGGAAGAGGCTGAGCCCGAACCTACGCCCGGCCTTCTCCTTGTCCTTGCGGCTGGCGGCAGACTTGCTGGTCTCGCTGGGTTGGTAGTCGGCGGCCGTGGAGGTGGACTGGTGCTGGACGGTGGGCTTGTGGTCCCGGGGCCCCCTCAGGCTCTTGCCTGTGCACTCGCTGATGGAGCGGTGGTCTGGGATGGACGAAGGGAAGGGGGCGGAGAAGCAGCGGCATGACCGACAGTGGGCCACGCCCACAGCCTCACCGCCTGTCTCCATGCAGCTCTCGTTGCTCACCAGGTAGGTGATGGGCGGTGGAGATGGGGGGTCGTTTTGGCCTGAGGGCCAGCGGTGCTTGTCTTTGACCGGGCTGTTGGTGATGAAGTAGGTTTGTGGGGTAACGATGAAATAGCCCTCGCCGGTGTGGTAGATCTTCCTTTCCTTTATCAGGGTGCCCAGGGCATTGTAGAGGATGTCCTGGGTGGGAATGGTCATTCCTAATGGACAATTATTGAAATGAAAGAACAGAAAATAGTGACAGTGTTTAGGAGTTTAAGTCTGCATGGCTCCAGCTGTTTTAACTTATATATGTAGTAAATATATATATATATATATATATAGTAAGATACTTTTCTTTCTACTAGATATTCTGTTGTAATAAGACATATTAGGATAATAAACAATAAGAAGACTAGATAAACTTCTAAAAAATTGTTTAATTAGTCCGCTTATTGTTTATTATCTCCAATTTTAGAAGTCTTTCCTGATTAAGATGGTCAATTCAATCTAAACGTATACACAAAAAATCCTATAAAGAAAAAGTACGCCAACGCCGACTTCTAATCTAATGTGTTGGTGAAGACGGACAACCAGTGTCTGTGTGAAAGGCCTTCGTTACCTGGGTGGGCCTTTGTCATGTGACTGATCAGGGCCTCCTGGTTGACAGTGACGTGAGCAGCATTCATGTCGGATATGACTGAACACAGCACCTCGGACAGGGGAATGAACTGGGACTGTGGAATGGGAGCCATCTGCACGGGGGTCAGATCACCTGGAACACAGACACAGAGTTAACAACCATGCCTGCAGCCTCGTCACTGACACTCAAACAGATATTCTAAGACTGTCAATAAACTACGCATTCATGTTCCTACCATTAGCAGAAGGAGTGTGTCCCCTTTTCTCTTTACTCTGTCATCTACTCGTGGGTATTTACCTTTTACCCTGCTTATACAATATACATGTGCTGTCTTTCTCTGTGTGGATTGTTTTTGATTACCAAATTACTCAAACAGCCCCAAACTCATGAATTAAAAGGTTTCCTTAAGCCTTGATAGTTGAAGCACAGACGTTTCCAACCCCCCCAAACAGGAACCTGGAGAAACAAGATTACATGGACCTAATGTGTTAACAGCCAGTCTTCCATCCCATTTTCTGCGTTTTCTTATCAGGCTGGAAGATATTGCGCAGTCAGAGACAGTCAATGATGTTCTGTCTGTTTGAACTGAATTTCTGCTATCTAATATATACAGTTGTAGGTGTGGGTGGTAGCTTACCATTTTATGGTTTTTTTTTTTGCTTTCTCGACTTAATTTTCTCATGCATAAATTGAACAACGATCATATTGCACTAGACGTTACCCAGTAAAACTATGTTGAGTTGACTATGAAAATAATCAGTCTAGATGGTAAACCATGCAATATTTGTGCAGTCATACTACTGAAGAAATTGTGTTTGCCATGATAAAATGGTGTTTACACTCGTATCCTTATATAAATACATTTAGCCTACTTTTTTAATGTGTAAACATGTACCGACGTTGAAAAAAGAACAGGAGACTAGCCAGAAATATAAATTTGAACCCTCCCGTGATCATACGCAGCGTCAATCCTGGATTGTTTTTCTCACAGGTTTAGATGCCATATTTAAAATCCTATGTGAAAATTCTGCTATCAGTTGGCTGTAATCTTGCCACCGTTTCAGCTTAAATACTGCTCTGCTCTCTTTTTGCTTATATTAGTTGATCGTGACCAAAACCAAAAAACGACTTAACACAGTTGAAAATGGCCTCTTTAAAACATTAATATTGTCTAATACACTGCACTGTGTGGCTTTTAAGGAAAAGCCACAACCCTGCAGGGGGGAAAGCACGCTTTAAAACCATCATTCCCTCGGCTGCACGTTGCTGAGTTTCAGCACAGGCACTCATTTGATGGCCTTCCCAGGTCTTAATATTTAACTGGGAAGGGCCAGGGCACTAACCAAGCGGCCAGTTTCAGCTCCAGTTAATGTTGTTGCAATGAGAGAGACGGGTGAGGAATTAACTCCCAGCGTGGAGATCAGCTACAGCCGTTGGACACTGGGGTGGTGGTGTACTGTGACAGTGGGTACCGATTGTAATAATAATAACTAATGCTTGTAGAACTGAGTGCAGGATTGGCTATTTTACGCATGCGTTACAGGCTGACAGTGTGCCGGATAGCAGGAGCTGCCTGGCCCAGAACGGCCCGGCGGAATCAGTGGAGAGGTGTCTCTGGCCCAGAACGGCCCGGCGGAATCAGTGGAGAGGTATCTCTGGCCCAGAACGGCCCGGCGGAATCAGTGGAG
>JAOVYW010000054.1:4070249-4089159 GCA_025775045.1 Hiodon tergisus | reverse complement strand
TGGCCCAGAACGGCCCGGCGGAATCAGTGGAGAGGTATCTCTGGCCCAGAACGGCCCGGCGGAATCAGTGGAGAGGTATCTCGCTTCTGCTGCATGCCACTCCCCCTATCAGCTGAGAACTCCTAGAAAAACAGGGGTGGCTCACAGCTCTGATTAATCTGAGCACGCTCACTCTGTGCACTCCAGGCACTTGCGTGACGGAAGGAAAATGGACCCTTAATCAAAAGGCAGCCTTATCCTGAGATATGGGCTTGAAGTGTTTTCAAGCACACACACACCCCCCCCCACCCCCATCCCCTCCCACCACACACATATTTCTGAGCTGTGAAAGGAAGCACTTTTCTGGGAAAGCAGAAGAAAGGGTTGAGTTGCAGTTGCCCAAGTGAGATTTCTTTGGGTGGAAGGATGAGAGGAAACTGAAATTGGTCCGTCTGTAACAGACGTGCTGTAAATGTTTCAAGGGTGGAGCTGAAAATGGCAAGAGCCTCCCTTGGACTGGACGTTATTAAGCTTTCCCTGAATCAGCAGCAAGTAACTGAAGGCCACTCATTGTTCCCTGTCCAAGGCCAGACTACGTATTTTAACAGAAACTTTTGGATCAGGTTCGCTCTCATCCAGAGATGGCAGTCAACCTCTATTCCGTGCCTTCAGGTTACTAGATATGATTAGATATAGATATGCCTGACTGCTCGTTTCCATAACTACGGCTGTGAGCCTCTTCGCTAAGGTGAGGTGGAGGGGGCGTGAATGAGTTGGGATGACGGTCTCAGGCGGGTAAACGGGGCCTCACCTCCCTCTGTCCCTGACCCCCTGCAGGATGTCCTGGCTCGGTCCTCTCATTGTTCGGTTATTTCCGATGACCATAAAGACTAAAGGAACTTGGCCCAGGCGCTGCGGCACTCAGGACTCTCTGCCGCAGTTTGTTATAGCCGCTGAAAGACTGGTCCTCGTGTTAGGCCTTTTAGGGAGGATAAAAAGCAGCCGGAGCCAGGCTTTTTCTGCAGAACAGCTCAGGGGTCTATACCGGCTTGAAGGGGATGCTGAAACATGTCACACCGTTGGCGTCCTGGACAGGACTTGTATTTTTAACTCTAAACATCCAATGGCCATAAGAACACATTTAGCTAAAGTTAGCATTAGTTAATCATTAAAAGTCAGAGTTATTTAAGCAGGTTAATGGAGCGTTATTTCTTACATGTGGGTAATGGGGAGTTCATCGGCAGGTGGGGAGAGGATTAAATGGGGCTGTTTATTTGTGCTATTATTCAGCCAAGCGTTGCTGGGAATTTCTGTTGTAACTCTCTTCTCTCCTGGGGAAACGGTCTCTTTTCTGTCTGTAACATGAGACTGTGCACTGGACATTAAGGTCTTTGTCACATTGGCCAGAACCACCCCACAGGGAACCATGACAACGGCTTGTGATGTCGAAATCAGGGAGACGGGTTGGAATGGGGCACTACTGACAGTACTGTCATAGTTCTGGTCTAGAACACTTTGATAATATGAGTGGGTTACTATGACATTGAAAATTGGCTTTAATGCAATACTCCTGGATGTATTACTATAGCTAAGAAAAACACTGCAGTCTGCATGTGTTCTGAATAATGTTTAGCCTGTAAGCAATTTCTTTTTTACAAATCTACAATTGAAAAAGATAAACTGTATTCACAGTGCCCCGACTGGTTCACAGAGAGAGCCTGTGATGTGTGCAGAAAAATTGGAGTTAGTTAAGTACTGCGTCCGAATCAATAAATCAACAATCAATAAACACGATTGTATTTAACATCTATACCACAATAGATTACAGGCCGACTAGTGGTGAGAGCTACCTTCCGGGTTCTCCCGGTGTTCTCTAAACAGCCAATGTGCTTGGGATGCCGTTTTTCAGCTGTGCAGATACAATAACCTGTAGGCTAATAGGCTAACAGTCAGCTGATCAGAAACACATATTTCTAGTTTCCCCAAATTTCAAAGTAGAACTTATTTAAGGAGGTCTGTAATTGCCAATTAACCACCGCTGTGATTATTATGGCTTATTATCTGCACTGGACACTACAGGATTATTTATGAGCGACGTTAAATAAAGACCATGCTAAAAAGTAAATGATCAGCAAATGCAAACAATCTAGTGGGCGATGCATCTCGTTGCTATTTTCCTTTAGACAGTAAAGCAATCATTGGCTGCATGGACAAATTTAGCTTCAAATTAATCCCAAATGGTAACACGGTTTTTCTTGCTGTTATGGAATTCCCCTGAAGCAAAAAGTTTTGGAAGTCTGTAATGCTAACACCATAATAGTTGTATGCTGTTGAGCAGGGCTAAACAGCTACCCTGCTGATTTTTTCTTTGTGTGCTGAATGCAAAAACTAGCAGGATAGCTGGCAAGTCATCAAAGTAACAAGTTAACTTTATTAATTTGCTGTCCCTGTACTGTGTAATCTCAAAGATAAAAATATTCTTCTTCTAGAAAAAGTGTTGTATTTAGTGGTTTAGCTAAATATGAAGTATCCTTGCTCCTCCCACAATTGTTTTATAATGTACAATTTAATGAACCTGTGGATCTCACCAATTTGTTCTGCATCCAGCTTGTAATTAGCTGCATCGGAAAGACAGAGGAAACACCAAAAATCATTTTGTGTTTCCTAAAGCCCAGCCAGAAAAACCAGCTCCGGGTTATGGAGATCATACCCCTCGGATTTAAGCTGTTGCTGGAGATTGCTGTACTTAACTGTAACAGACAGGGGCTTGTCTTGATTGCCGAATGAAACCCATGAATAATGCCACTTGTATTCACAAGGCACTGATATGACCTCGCTGAAGTCTTGTGAATCCCATTTGAGGGGTGCGATTACATCACAGGAGCCCCTTGCCTGCTGTCGGTCCTCAGAGGAAACGCATTTACATTCAAAACTAAGTGTCTGTGGCGCTACCATGCTCCAGCTTATAAGGGCTGCAGAAAAACGGGAGTACCACGGTATAGCGGTTACACCTGATGGTAACAATTTCACTGGAGCCTACTAGAAAGCACGTAGGGTCTCCACCAGTCACGTGCCCCATGGCAGCCCTTACATTGGGCCCCCGTGCTTAAGCCGTGGCCTTCAGACGGCCCACTCCATAGCATTAGCATGCTGTGACCCTTGGCCTCCACTCAGAACAAACTTTGTCTGTGGTCGGGTTTTCACCGGCCTCCTCCGGAGCCAGCCATTCCCCCATTCCTCCTCACGTCCACAAACACTGCAGCTGCGGAGACCGCCACACACCCCGCGTGCGAGCGGACAGCTGGAGGGGTCCACAGGTGAGAAAGAAAAGCAAACACACCGCCTGAGGTTTGGGGGCTGTGGGTATTTTAGGCCGTAACTAGAGCACCCTGGCCGTCGCCCCAGGTGTTTTCTTAACCTCACACAAGTGCCCCATGTGTCTTGGTCCAGTGGTGGTTCTGGATGCGGGCTTGGATTAAGAGAGGGAAGTGACTGACGTGGCGTGGACGTTTGTGGGGCTCTGGGGCTCACTTGTAGAGCCCCAAGGAGGGCATGCAAGGGGGCTGAGTGTTAACTGTGTCCGACCAAGTAGGCTTGGCAGTCTGATTTCAAACTTCACTGGTGCTCTGTCTGGTGTAAAACCACTACTAAACTCATGACTACCATTAATTTGCTACGGATACACCCATTTTGAAACCAGGTGAAGCGTGACACCTCGTACTGAAGTGGAATGTAGATCCCACACGAACGTTTAACTGCACGAAGTGGAGAAAGCTTGTTAGGACATCTTGTCTTGCATTGTTGGAAAAATAAAAAAGCAACTCTCAGGTGACTTTTTCTTTTCTTTTTCTGCTACACCTTACCGGAAATGCAAACAGCAAAAACGTGTCAGGTCACCACTGGTATGAAAGTAAATGCCTGAACAAGGATAACTGATTTTTGTATGTGACACACTGGCTTCCCCAGTTAACACACCACATCATCGCACACTAAACACGTTGCTTGTTGTTTTTCTTCCAAGCCACATTTGAAATTGAGGTCTCTGAACCACTAGTTTCTGGTCAACTTTGGACCAAGACTCTAAAAGCTGTCTGTCTTTTAAGTGGAAATGAATGTTTCTCAGGCCAAAACATTATCAGATTATTTTTCCCATTGGTAATATAATCTCCTAAATCCCCCAGGTTTTGCCTTTGCGTTGGGTTACAAGTAATTTTGCTATCGTGACTTTGTCTTCTATGTACTGCTTGGAACACAATAAAAAAACGTCAACAACGTGAGGGTGAGCCTGCATGTCTACACGGCAGCATGAGGGTGCCTGCTCTAGTGGTGTATAAATGGTTCCGTGAGCTACGTAATGGTTTGCTGTGGGTTATTCAGCCAGCTGCAGTAACACATGGAAAATTGTTAGAATTGCAGTGTTCTCACTATGGTACAGATAAGAACCTAGTCAAAATATTGTTTTTTCTACCCAACTTACTTCCACTTATGGTCAAAGTCTAATGTCTTGGGACTCCCTGCATAAGTATCCTGCTATAATATTTACACAGGATCTTAAGGGAAGGAGCAGACTAATCTAGGTATTGAAAGACTGCGTTAAGTCATCAAAAAGACCTCACTGTGTGTGCAACATTTTATAACCAATCAGAGCTTCGAAAAAGTCTAGATGAATTTGGTATATGTGCATTCTTATAGAAAAATTCCCACCTTCACCACAACTGAATGTATGCTCCAGGTTCAGTGGGAATGCTTTAGTGAACTTTTAACTCAGAAAGCGAAGTTATTAAGCCGCAATCTAATTTCTGTACAACAATGATCACAGTGGTTAATATTTAACTTACAATAATGAATTCGAGGTAATGCTACCTTTTGTTGTAACTTTAAAACACTAACCGTAACAGTAAGACTAGTCCAATTTTGTAAACGATGGGATTTTAAATTTAGTTGTTACAGACAGCATATCTGTCTGTGTGTCAGAAAGATAGTAACCTTTCTTAGAACCCCTTGTAGTTTAGTGCAATAGTGATGATCACAATAACACACAACAGTTTGCATAGAGCATGTTTACAACATTGATTTCTGAGGAGCTGTTGTTCATTGTTAAAAAACAAAGCCATGAAGAGAACTGTTGTCAATTTTACTGAAAGTTTTGTTTTACCGCCTGTATGCAGACTCACCCTCACTCTGCTGTGCAGACCTGCAGACTCACCCTCACTCTGCTGTGCAGACCTGCAGACTCACCCTCACACTGCTGTGCAGACCTGCAGACTCACCCTCACTCTGCTGTGCAGACCTGCAGACTCACCCTCACTCTGATGTGCAGACCTGCAGTGTCACACTCACGTTGCTGTGCAGACCTGCAGTGGTACACTCACGTTGCTGTGCAGACCTGCAGACTCACCCTCACGCTGCTAGGCAGAGGGCTAGAATGTTGGACCATATGTGTCACAAATGGCCCTGTGAGACCCCGAAAGCTGCTCTCAACATTTGCCTCCTCAAAATGGTTTGTTATGACAACAAACGCCAGCTGGGCAGATTCCTTGTGATGCCGGAAACACAATCCGGTGTCCGTCAAATGTCCTTATTATTAATTGAAAGTTTGTCACAGTAAAAAATGTATGCCAAATTACACTATTTAATGCTGTAAGCCATTCGCATCAAACTGTTTTTTTTAAACAGTTATTGTAATGTAATCAGCTTTCCAAAAAACTGTTGATCTGGATACAATGACATTATACTGCATGTCACTGGTTTTCTGCATCGGTGAGCTCAACTACAGCACAGAGTACGTTTTTGTAATCCAGCAGTAACTCATACTGATTCTGTTGAATGTTGAATGAACCTGCTTTGTCTAAGGCATAGTTTATACTATACTGGATATCAAACGTTGGAGTATTGCATGGAAAACCAGGCAGAATTTTATGAGAGGCCGTCCGAAAACGTAAAGTTTCCAATGAATTGTTTTCTTAAATACTGATTAATCTCTGATGACCCTGCATTGTCATGCTCAGAGTTCCCATTCAGTCCCTCATTAATTGCAAACCATCAAACCCCTGCTTTTCATTAAACCAACTATAGAATTGGTACCAAAAAACCAGAAAACACAGAATTGGTGCCGTTTTCGTAAGAAAGATTCTCTGAAGGACACTATCTTGGGGTTTTATATACCTTTCATTAAAGCGGTTTCCGGAGTGCGGTTCATGACTTGGTCCACAAGACCCGCGTTTGGTTTCCATCTTCGCTCACTTCATGGCGATACCTCCATAATCTCTTGTTTGACAGACAGCGTTTGACTTCATTAGAGTGTTCAGGTGTTCCTCTGGTTTTGGGCAGGAACCACCCGAGGTTCTACCTCCCACTTGGACTGAATGTTTACTACACTCCCCCGATCCTGATCAAGATTGATGGTGCTAATGTATTCCAGATGAACCCCACTTCCTCTTCCCCCACCCAACTGAGGTGGGGGGGGGGGGTAGTGTTGCTTCCCTGTAGAACCTTGCACATGATCACACAATATAGTAAGTGCTGAATAAACTGTAATTTCACACTGGATTCAGAGAGAGTTGGTATATTCTGAATTAGGGGAAGCCGAATAAATGGGAACGAAATTGGATTGTTGATTGGAAGGTATTTGGCATAAAACCTTTCACTGTTAATGTGAACTTTGTGACTGGATTTAGCTTCCGTTCAGGCAAGGGTGGGATTCCGTTTAAGTGGGGAAAAGCGGATACAAACAACGGGCATATCTGCAGACAGGGCTTTTGTTTGTGAATGGAGGCCAAGGTCACACTTCCTATCTGGAGTAGTAACAGCAGCCTCATTAAGTGTAGAATCACAAGAGTGCAGCATTCGCTCTGACAATCTCAGACACACCCTTACACATGCACTCAAAATCTCACACATAGTCCCCCCACACACACACACTAACAATTGATGTACACTCTAATTCACCTGGTCCGTCCTAAGCAAAACCCAAGAACGGACCAAACAAAAACAACCCAGCAAGTTGAACCAAAGAAAGCACTGTCTGAAAAACAGAAGCAAATTTGACTGAATGATGGACAAGGGGAAATTCACGGCGGAGCTTTGTGCTTGTCCAAAACTGCCCGTGTATGAGTGCTCAGTGCTGGAGACAGCCAGGTAATTGGAGTCACAGGGAGAAATTGGATTTAAAAATTAGCCTGGGCAACCGAGTCGGCGTGCCCTGTGGTGGGGAGGCACTGCCCAACATGGCGGCTCCCAGAAACTTAATAAGGGGGCCGTCTGTATCCCTCTGCCTGCTTGTCAGGATAGATTAACTCTATGGAGAGGTAATGATCAGGAGCATTCAGAGAAGCCCTTAACATGCTATCACAATGATCAGCTTATCCTGCTTCTAACAAAACTAATTACTAGACAAGAAGCTGCTGGTTCGGCTCTGATTTGTTATAAACTGGTTTCCAAATGCGTGAGCTGTAAGAGCTGTTTACTGGTATTTTTCTTAGAAATATGCTATATGTGATGTGGGAACGCAAGCACATTAGTACTGTGCAGCAGCGCCTCTACACAGGCACACCACACACAATCAGTAGGAATGGGAATTTTTGGCTTTGTGCAGCAGGGCCTCCATACATACACAACACTTACACTCTGTAGGAACACCAGCGTTTCGGCTCTGTACAGCAGACAACATGTTGTCTAAGTCTGCAGTGGGAGAGGAAACTGAGATAAGTCATTAAACACCAGGTGCAAACATGTTATTGCCAGGTTAATGAGTAAGATATTTTTTAAATCTACATTTCTGTTCTTCTAGAGTGTTTTAGTGGCCCCCGTGTTTATGGAAACTGGATCAAGTGTACCGCGTCAACTGGCTTCCTGCTTATAAAAGATGACAAACTGGGAAAACAAACCCATCACAGCAAACAAAAAACTTGCGTTCTTTGACTCCCTGGTCTGTGAGGAGCACCTCATCTCCCGTGTTTATGTGGTGCAGTTTAGAAATGACCTCCCCATTAAGAGCAGTGACCTCAGGTCACCCGGGTGAACCCTCTGGGATTTGAGGAGACTCTAGAGGTTACAGCATTCAGGGCATGTGGCGAAAGTGTGTCACGTGAGAAGGAGGCGTGTGGAAGATCAGGTTTCCCAATAATTAAGCCCTCTGAATCGGTCCACACAGGATCTACCACGTTTGTTTAAATGGTAGAGTGAGAGGTTTTCCCTTCTGTGATCCAGTAATGTTTTGTTAAATGCAGGAGGCTTGACGAAACAAAAAGTTTGCAACAAAAGTCTAAAGATTATATTGATTTGTACCAGTTTGGCAGCCAAGCGGTGAAGAAATAGTAACTGCTAATTCTTTGCAGGTGTATTTGTAGATGGTCTTAAATTAGCGCACTCTGGAGTACTAATACAGTTCTGTATTTTACCATGAAACTGAGGCCAAACTCAGCACGTCAATACCAAAGAGCAGAGAAGTACACCCCATCACACTACAGGGTCTCACAGGATTATTGACAAACTGCACAGGAGTACAGGTTACTCTGTTACAATACAGGCTAGTATTTATTATCTGCACTCCAGATCCTATGTGAGACACAATCCTGACCTGCTCAATGAATGGGGGAAACTTAATCTGTCCTTCACATTGAGAAAACTTCAAATGTTTAATGCTAGATTCTCAGAATCGTAAAGAGGGCAATGAAAAAGAGTGGTGTCTAATTGCTTTTGGTTATCAGGGGTGTTTAACTTCTTACATTTTCTTCTGTAAATTTGTAATAAATGCATACGCTGCAAACAACATATTGAGCTCATTGTATAATGCAGAGTTTACTTTAAACTAGAATGTATTTCTAATAGCCCTGTAGATAGCAGTATTTAATAGTTTTGTTTTTTTAAACCGTCCATTAATAATTAAAAACTTTTTATATACAATTAGTAGGTTGTCCCAACCTACATCATTTCATCAGATAAACGATCTAATTTAATAAACTAAGCAGTCGCAAAAGAAACCAATTGGAACTTACACGTGCATCTGTGTAAAAGCATGCATTTACAGGACGGTTCCTGGAGTGGGTTGCTCTTTCCTGACGCAGTAGGCCAGAAATTCCAGTTATGTGCTGAAGTTGAAGGGGGTGTAAGGTACGAAATTTGGCTTTGGGGAGATGTAAGCCTTCCGGGTGGGAGGAAAGGAATCTTTATTGTATTCTACAGAATTAACCTGTTGAAACCTGGAGGAAACCCCAACACCAGTACACCAGTGTTGGCACCAATGCTCTGGTTATGCCTCACTGTAGGACTTCACTGATCCAGTCAGAGTTGCTCTGCACAGGGGGTAAACGACTGTGTTCCAGGGCCTATATTCCTCACATGTCACAATGGGGTAGGAGCTGGCCAGGGTGAAAGGCCAGGCAGGTCTGTCTAGGGTTAGCTGGAGTCCCTCTCCCACTGTGTGGTCTCCTTCCACACACTCCTCATGGTTCAGGTTTATACCCCCACCAGGCATAACACCCGGGCCAAATGGCAGGTCTGAAACAGGGCCCGTTCCTCGGCGGAATTAAACCAAGTGAAACTAGATGAACACCTTGTGGGTGGAACTGGCGCCGAGCCAATGGCGGATGATTGAGGGGTGCCTAGCTGAAAAGTTACTATTGACCTGGTAACATAACACTGTGGGATTGCCAAGGCAAAACAAAACACAGTCAACGGAGAGGGTGTCTCCTATTTGCCAGGCCATTCAGGGAGTTTACTGCTATATGGCAAACAATGCTTTTGAAAACCTTTACCTTGAGACGTGTAAAGGCACTTAAAAAGACAACCAACTTTTGGGCCAGATTTTGCTCAGTTGTGGAAAGGCTAATGGGCCCACTCCCAATGAAACTAGAACAATTTTTAAAATCTGCATTACTGGGCTTAATGCACTGTTAAACTGTTATACTAGCAAGCAGGGGGGAGATGCACATCCCAACTTAGACCACCTGTCGCCCCTGAACTCACAATATACACACTAACAATTTCTCCCACAAATATCCCACGGTGTTTTTCAATCGAAAAAAAAAAAAGGATCAGTCGCGGTCACCTGGGGTATTGCTAAATGGTACGGTGTGTTAAATACGGCTTCGTTGGATAAACAATCCCTTGGAGGTATACATTGATTATTTTGTTCAGATATATACAGTTATAATTGAATGACATTATTAGCATTATATTCACAATTTGAAACATGATGAGAATGTTCCCTGGCCCTGGAAAGATGCTCCTAGTTTCCTATGGCTATAAACAATTTTGTGAAAGACGCAAGTGCCATATATAGACAAGATTGCAAAGAACGAAATGTCGCTGCTTCTCAGTGATATCCACAACCAGATTCAGTGGCCGAGTCCACACGGCTCAAACTGAACCATTATTCTGTTCGTTCGCACATACTAGCCAGTTTTACTGGTTTTTATTATTTTACTGAGGTTTTATTGCGCGTACTGGCAGTCGCAGTGGAAACAGAGTTTCCTACTCAAATTTCCTTTCCCTTAAGACATGCTCCACAACAACTTTTGTACGTATTCTGGTGCTACTCACGTTTCACCTAAACAAGAGAAAACGATCGTTTACAGCACAATGGCACAGTATCCGGAACTGCACAGTAGCCGTTGTATTTTGGTCTCTGGTAAAATAAGCATGTTAAAAAGAAGTGTAGAAAAATCTGAACACAACTGAACACAGACCAAGCGACTCGCTTTATACGATATTGACAATACCGCAGACGTACCCACTGCTCTGATGACAAACCCGTTTGGAGACCTCAGTGCCCTGCGCATCCATGCTTCCCTCAGAATTTCCAGGTGGTTGGGTGTCCCTTGAACCAGTAGCACAAAATTCTCCATCCATCCCTGAAAATAAATAGCCGCCACGGCTTTCACAAGTCTCTTATTCCAAAAACTACGCATATTTTGCGATTTAAAGTCCTCGAATATCTCCTGGCCGTTTGCACTGGAAACATTGTGATTTTCAACGCCGGCTCTGCAGCTCTCTTCACTCTTGCTGAAGACCAGCGCAAGAGACGCCGCAGACAGTTGTACTACCCGCTGCTGGAGGGACATTGTTTTGCTTGTATTCACATACAAACAAAAAGTTATTTCATACCAAATTGTGTCCCAAAAACACACTTCTCTTTCCAAAACAATACGTTGTGTTTTTTCCCTTCTTCGATCAAACCTACGATTCGTCACATTCCTATGGACCGCAGCACAGGCTAACCCGTGGTGTAAATGTCGGGATAGTTTTGTTTCGCTTCCAAGGTAACCAATAGTGACGGAGGCAGAAGAGGCGGAGAAGACAAAACCAGCCATCTGAGACAAACCAATAAAAATACTTTTACTTGATCACACAGGCGTGTGCTCTAGTACTGTTCAAATGCGCCAATTTTAGGTCAGGTGCAAGCTTCTGTTTTGGGTTTTGAAAATACCCCCAGCGTTTTTCAGGAAATAATCAAATGGACATGACTTCTCCTGTATGTAACTTATATTTTCCCCCCACTTACTGCAGTTAAACGCGGAATCTACATTTTTGTTTAAATTACATTTAGATCTAAAAAGTAATCTAAATGCATCTGTTGAACTTTCAACTGGCTTCACCATATTAAACACATTTAAAGATAAACGTGAAAACTAAGTTTTCACCATACTAAACATTCTAAAACGCTATTGCCCTTGATTTCCAGACAGTGTGGAGCCTGTTAGCCATAGTGGGGTAAAAGTATCATTAAATTAAATCAGATATGTGGTCCATTACAATAAAAATCCAATATTCCTTCCCAGCAATAACATCACTTGTAAACCAGATGTGGGTGTAATGTTCCTCACAGTATGAGAATACTCTTTATGAATCTCACATGTCTGTCCAGTGCACGGTACAGTCATTGCCACAGTCTCAAATCAAAGTATTTTTGTTAGTTATTATAGTAAACAGTGGCTGTTGAACTGGGGGTTTTCATCTAAATTTAAGTTTCCTGCGTCACAAAACATTGTGGGAAAAGTTTACGGGCTCCGTCACAAAGCCAACTTTTGTTGAGGGTATCTCTAGAGCCAAGAATTGACTGGTCTGTTGCCATTGGAGACCAAGCGGTAAAACTTGTTCCAAATGACGCCTGCGTTTGGTATGTGATGTTTTATATGACCAGATATTAGCTGATTTGAAAACATTTACAGTCTGATGGCAGATTTAAGGAATGTGCTTTTTTTTTTTTTTACTTTACTTCACGAGCTGTATTAATTGTCACATAACATTTTTAAGCACCTCTGATTAATTTAGTTGAAAATTTTGTGCGGTTGCAAACATGGTTTCATCAAGTTATAGTGCTTAAAGTTTCTTGGCTAATGCGCCATGTCCGTTTAAAAGCTTTGCTAACAGGACGGTGTCAGTCAAAAACTGGCCTTTCCGAATCCAGAGCTATCCTAAAATAAACACCCCCCATCCAAGATTTTTTATATGGGAATACCTATAGATAAGTTTCATTTTTGTGTTTCAAACACATTTGACTGTTTCAGATTATCATAAATCAGGGGATCAGGGAGCCTGATCCAAAGAGAACCACAAAGAGTAGACTTGGAATGGCAACATTTTTCACTTTGAACTAAATTTTGGCCGTAGGTTTGTTTAAATATTGTATTGACTTAGAAATCAGGGGAACCTCGTCTTAAATACCAGATACCAAAATAAACTATGGCCCTGGCCATTCGCTCATGACAGCGAGGCCACAAGGAACCACGAATCGTATTCAGTCCAGAGCAGGAACCTCCTCCTCCTCTGAAATTGAGGGTAATGTATAATTTCTCCCAGGTGTAAACCACCCTAGCGCCCTGGCAAAGGTTATGTCTACAATATTCGGTCAGAGGACTCCCAAAAAAAAAAAAAAAAAAAAAAAATCCTGTTTCTGATTATTTAGTATACCTACCTCATTGAGATTGATTATCAATTATATTCAATCTCCATGTGTACAAGGTTTTTTTATGAGAATCATTACCCTCTGTGTTCAGATCATATACAGTGGCCTCCATATTTATTCATACCCTTGTTAAATATAACCAAACACAGAATTCTACAGAAAGAAAACGATCGTGGAATATTTCATTTTTTCTCAGATAAATTGAAAATAAGCACAAATGTCACAAAACAACTCAGGAAAGCATAGCATGCTTAGTTTTCCTCAGAATGGTAACAACACAAAAATGATTCCCATCCCTGCATTCAATGTTTAGCACACAAACCTTTTGTATTGATCACACTGAGAAGGTGCTTCCAATAGCGTTCGTCAGGCTGTGACTCGTTTCCTTGGAGATTTCTGAGGATTGCTCCATGGAGAATTTTGTCCAACTTCACCAGATTTCTCAGTTTTATTTTTGTGCTTCACTGGGCTCAAACCACACATTTTCAATCCGATTAAGGTCTGGAGATTGCGACAACCAGTCAGAAACAATTTCTTTTTAGATGTGGATGCATGCTGGAGTGTTAATTTTCGACCCAGTTTGAGCCCCCGGTACAATCTTGAACCCATCATCCCCTGTATTCTGACAAGGGCACCAGAATCAGAATCAATTTTGTGAATCAGCTTCTTGGTGTGAACATAAGCAAAGTAATCTCTGTTTGTGTGGAAATTTGTTAAATGAAAATGGTGAAATAGTACAATACGCATTTCTAAAAGTGTATGATTAGCATAAAGTATAGACTGTGTTAAATTTGACCTTTTAGTAAATATTTAATAACGATGCATGAACACTAATTAGCTCTTTGCACAATAAGTAAAATTTGGTCTGCTGTTATAGGATTTTTAAAGCGCAAAGACAAGACACAAAGATTTCCTATGTGGAATACAGCGAGTATTAATGTTGTCTGCGTCTGTTGCTTCGGGGTTGGGATGGGGTGAGGGGGAGTCTGATCTTGGAATCCGGGTGCCAGGGTGCTGTAGTATCCAATTTGTAGCCTTTATCTTGACATGCAACTGATATAACAATGAATAGTTTTCTACATAGCCTAATCAACAGATCATTGGGCTGACCCGGTTCTATAGAAATGCAATGTTCCAAGGTGTTCAGGGGCGATCTGATAGACGTCGTTATTATGCAGCGTTGGAGCTGGAGCCGGAATTAGAGATCTAATGTGGTCCCCTAATTGAGAGACAAGCGTTTTTCTTTTGTTCTCATTATTCACACCCAAGACGCAATTTCTTGGTTTTAAAACGGTAGCCTTTCATCCCTGGTCAGAGCCGCTATATTAGCTGTGACTCTGACCAATAAATGTAACTGCGGTTGGAGCTGTCGGAACATGCTCCGTAAAGAAATAGCAAATTAAAAGACATCAAGAGAAACACATTATTTACATTGATATGTTGACGTGTTACATAAACGAAGTATTATACTCCTTTCTCATGTGAATTAACCGAATGACGTTTAATATGAACCTTGACTAACCTTAATTAATCAATTATTTCTAAACTTCTTGGTATTTTAATTTAAAAAACGATAATATTTTACTATACAAGTAAGTTATTAAATTGAATTAAACGCTTGACGGTTCCTTTTACTCCCGTTTTTTTTCCTATTGGAATGTGCTCATTTATTTTTCATTATGTGCTGTATTCGGCACTCACCCGCCTTAAAGAAGATCAAAGGAGCTACAACCTGGTTTCTGTCTAATATTTACTGCGTTTATTGGTATATAAAAGGCAACAAACGTGCGCGAGGGTGTTTTAACACAGTCCAGACTCCAGATATTGGAAAAATCGATGTTCTCGGTGAAAGCATTAAAGAGACTGCATTTTTAACTCAGGGAAAATGGCAATAAACAAACGTAACGAGTATAGTCTGAATAATAAATTTTAATTGGTTCAGGTCAGATTCTAATTGGGTCGTCTTGTTTTAATGTCCAGAAACTGAGAAACCTTTAAAACACACCACTTAGATTCTCCATGTGCTCTCAGATGAATTTCTCTCCTGTGGTTAGGGGCTCCAGTACTGAGTCCCTGGTTCATCCACAAATTTAAATTGCACCCTTTAAACAACAACAGACAGTAAGTTGCTTTCACAATCATTTTCTTTACGCTTTAGCTATTGGTAATATGTAATACTTGGATTCCCCTCCAATTTAGAAAAAAAAATCTTTATTTGGATGCAAGAACAGTTTTAGTTGCTCTTAGTTGTTTAGTATCTTTGCAACCATACAAAATGTCCCCTCTGTGAAATTCCTGAATGGTTTCTGGCTTTCATTCCTCCTTGGATCCAAGTCCCTTGTCAGAAGTCCATACATGGACAGAAACTCGCGTGACCTGTGACTTGAGGTCTGAATTAGCTGCTTATCCTTAGGTCTGTGAAAATCCTACGCTGTTACTGTCACTGGGGCAGAAGAGCTGGTTTTTATCTGGGTTATGTGCTAAAACAGGGATAATTATATTTTAGTGGCTATACTCTTAAAATTCAGCCCAACTGAACTCAAATGTGCCCGTGTGGTTTTACATCAAATACGTCTCTTTTTCATAGCTCTGTTCTCAAAGGCCTGACTATTTCTTCCTCTGTTTCTGTGATCTTTCACAGCCATGGATCCAGTATGAACCATTCTGTTGCCACTGTTGATCATTGACATTTATAGGGGATTTGTAAAATCTGTGAAAACTGGGATCATACATAGGGGATTTATAAAATGGGTAAAAACTGTGATTCAGGCCCATCTGGCACATGGACACTGTCAGCTGTCTCCACTTGGGCCAAACTAATGACTGAATGGCCTTCCCCACCTCACAGCGAAGGTCCCAATAAGCAGAAATGCCTGCAGAAATCAGGGAGCCCTGCTTACGACCCAGGGGAAGCGCCACATCAAACATCCGCCACATATGAAGCTCATTAGGCCCAGAGAGCCTCCCCGCTGGCTCCGGCTGCTCTGCGCCACGGTGACCCTGCCACACAGGAAACGCCTCCCGTCCACTTCTTGGCGCTGTTAGCGCTTTGCACTTCAATGGAGCACAGGCAACGCATGCGTGGTATCTCCTGGAGACTCAGCTCTTTAATCAGCCCCAAACGGGCCTGTCTGCCCGAGATACACCTAAATGTCAAGCCATTCACTTTCAGCTGGAGTCAGACAGGCGGGGGGAGAGAAATACGTGGGCCGAATGTTTATTCCCAGCAGGATGTCCCCACAGAGGCTCGCAGCCATGCCCACTTCACACCTCCGGGAGACCATATCAAATGCCAAAATCCTGTCACCAGGCGCAGTCATGTGACTTGAAGACACTAATATGGAAGCTGGTTTTCAGCAGATAAACTAGAATTCACCTTCTGAAGGGAAACAAATTTGCAAGGTACCACCTGGCGTGTTTCAGCTTGTCATTTAGATGAAGAATAGGCCTTTTTAAATGATGGTGTTGTTGTTAATTTTATATTTAGTAATATGTTATGTTGAATTTTCCATTATTGCAAATTGCATGGCAGAAACCGCCATCCACTCTAAAGTTTCCTGTGGCAGAACATAGGAAGAGTGCTGAGCAGAGATTTCTACATCCCATGCATACTTTCAAACTAATTTAAAGTAATTTCTGTAATGAATCTGAAGAAACCCTGCAGGACTTCCTGTCCAGGATGGAGTCTTTCCGTTTCTGTGGGTGACCTACGAGGCACAGCAAAGCAACTTTACCATTTCCTTGTTCACCAATCCTCCCCAAGACGGCAGGAAAGTGCTTTAATTCTAGCAGAGCCTTTCTTGAAAAAGCAGAACCCTGCTGTATGGTTTTCTCTCATTGAAACCTGGAAAGGAAAGGGGGTCATTCCTTCATGACCACACCATTCCATTGGTTCCTCAGTGGGTTTACAGACCGCACCTGGGGGGTTGGGTAGTGGATAGGAAGGAAGGCCAGGGATGTCCGCCCCGCAAAAAAAAAAAAAAAAAAAAAGTAGGAAAACTGGAGTCCGTAGCTTCTCTTACCCAGTATTTTTCAGTTGTCTACAATAAAAAATAATAATTTTTTAACGTTACTTTTATTAGTAGACTTATGTTTTAAAGTCTTATAGGATCTTGATCATAGTTTTTCCAAGTTCTTAGTTTTAGTATATATACTTTCTATCATGTAATGTCCAAGATATAAGGTCATAGTCATCTTCAACCAAAGCTTGCAATAATTGTCATTTTAGAAGAAAGCGCCTTGATTAGTCATGTAAAGCTGTATGCTGGGCTATCACAGGCTCTGAGGGAGGCAAAATAAAACCTTTGTCATGATAATTGTGACAGTGAACTTTTGACTCTGGGTGGCTTGAAAGCCTTTACAGCCAGAGTGTACCAGTGAGGTGCCGCAGAGAGAGACAAAGACGCTGTCTGTGTCTGTGCGTGAGTGTGTGACTGTGTGTGTATCGGGGTGGTTCAGACAGAGAACCTATATGACAACGAGTAGAGTAATGATATGTGAGCACATTAATGCCTCGAAGGGGAACGCAGCGCTCCACAGAAACAGGGAGACAGGGAAAGGACAGGCGGCTAGAGAGAGACCACCGGGCGAATATAAAATCAGAAGGGGAAGATCTTATCAGACGGAACATAAAGGGAGGTAATCCTTCCAGGGAAGAACAGCTTAGAGGTTAGGGCCAGGAACGATCGTTTTCACTTACTGAATAGGTGACCAACGTGAGAGGGCAATATGTATTCATTCAAAATGTATTTATGAACTTATTTTAACTCTGTTTACGTTACTTATTTTTTATTATAAGTTAAATGAAGTGTAAATATAAAACGATAGAAATAAAAACTGCTTGTGTTGATTTTCGCAGATTGAGTAACGTGTATGACAACATTAAACCGTGTAAACTTAGATTCACTGGGAGAAAGCTCTGTTATAGTAATAGTTCAAGTTATAGCTTATCGTGGTTCACTCAGCTCCATAGCTCTCCATGTCCCCACGTCCACAGAATTTAGGCAGCACAGCAACTTGACCTCACTGTTTATCCAATTCTCTCCACGCAGATGCAACTCCCCCCAGAGCCAGCTAGCTTGTCTTTCATTGTGTGGACGGCCCTGGGATCCATTGCGGTTCCACCTTCACCCAGCCCTTGGCTGGGGCTGTTTGAAAAGGCGGGGGAACAATGGGCCTCTGTTCCAACAGGGGAGTGAGGTAACCTGCGTAGCAGAGTTTGGTTTCACAACATCTGCCGGCAGGAGGTTACAGCACTGCGCCTGCAATGGGTACCAGTATTACAATATTTAAATACAGTATTTCTGCTGAACTGTTGACCATATTCATTGAGGCAGTGAAAGAGTTCCTGCTGGCTATTGTTTCACATGTACAATACTCAGCAAACAATGCATGTCAACATTTGGGGTTGTATAATGGTTATATAATTTTTGAACGAATTGAATCACAGTGTGCAAAATCTGACTGAAATGCAACAAATCACTTGTGTGGGGGTGGACGCGGACGCTTGTTCATCAGGGGCTGGAGTGTTTGTACTGAATCTCACTTCCGTCTCGTCCAAAACCATACAAAATGGTAGGGAGGGTGACAACTTAATTAAAAACAACACACTTCCTGGAAATCGCACAAGCCCAGAATAAACAACATAAGTTAAAACTTTTATAATGAATTGCTGTGGTTGGTTACACATTTTTTAATAAAAAAAAAATTGGATCTACTTTTTGAAAAGTACTGGCTGACGTACCGAAATGTATAAATTTTGGCTGCTGTAGCTGTGTGGAGACTTAAGGCACGTTCACATGATACGCGAAAATTCGTTTTGCGGGGAGCACCCCATTGTTTTCTACTGGACGTTTCGGAGTGTGCGCTCAACCTTGCGGCGCGTTGAAGCGGCGATGTTGCGCTCAAAGTTCAAATTATTTCAAATTTGACCTCGAAATGAGTGAGGGACACCAGCGACCGTCGTTGGCGCATCACGACCGCTGGGGGGCGCGAAAATCCGGCTGCCGCGCTTCGACGGATCCG
>JAOVYW010000054.1:4054691-4070149 GCA_025775045.1 Hiodon tergisus | reverse complement strand
GTGCGAAATAAAGAGCATTGATTCCTGTTAAACGGTGTCGGTCTCGTGCTTGAATCCGCGCAGAGTAGTAGCTCTCCGAAAAACGCTGCACTATATTCACCTTGTAAGTCTGTTTGTATTTGTAAGCTAACCCACACCAGAACACATTGGGCAAAATTAACAGAAGTTCTACATAGCATGGTATCATGATGGTTTTGGTACCAGAATCACTGTAGAAAAACCTCAGGAAAAAATTTCGGGGGATAAAGGTGGAGAGTTGGTGTGTTGCAAAGTTTCCCCATCCTGATACTGGAGACCCATGTGTGTGCGCCATCTCCAGAGAGCGCCTATGCTCACAGGAAACTTGTGGTTGAAAAGATCCTGCCCTCATCAATGCACCCGTTTGTCCATTTACTGTCATTGTCTGCAGCTTTCATGTTTAAATTCATACAGATGAAAATAGGAAAACGCTTTATTTTGTCCACATTTACACGGTAATTTACAGGTTTAAGTACTTCGTAGATATCCTAGTAAAGTTAGATTTATTTATCACGTCGAAACAGTCACATAATAGTTATGCATAATATTAGGAATTTGACAATGCAGCTAGTAATTTTCATTTTAAGTAATACATTTTCTGTGTAACAAGTAAGCTGAAGAAGAGAACGTCAGATCAGTAAGTGGTACGTTTGAATCTCAGAAAGGGAAAAAAACAAAAAAACATTGTATTACTCAGTTGCTTCAGTAATTAACCATGGTTGATTGAAAGGTTGAGGTAGCCTGGAAATAAAACGTTTTGTGAAAGAAGACGTTATTTTAAAGCATAGAAAATATTTATTGGAATCTGTTCAAATGAGAAATTTGATGAGTGGAAGAACGGCTGTGAAATTAGACAGCTTTAAATGGGCATTAATGTAAATTATTGATTAAGTTTTTCAACCGTAATATCTGCATGTTGCAGATTGGAACAAAAGTTAGGAGGTAAAAACCGGAGCGGCCTTTTGCAAGGAGCAAAAAGTTAGCCAATCCCTGGCTAACTTTGAGCTCCAACAAGCAATAACTGAATAGACTGGATTCAAATTTCTGTAATTTTCCAAATGTCAGGCTTTTAATTTAAATTTAATTTAAACACAGGACCCGCCCGTCGTTTTACATTGTCTTCGGAAGAGCTGCGTTTCCGTACTTCAAGCGTAACGATAGTCACTGCTATATAATACTCCATATTTGCGATTTACTATTTATAGTATTAAGTAAAATCTAATTTTAGTGTACTTTACTTGTTTCAGCCGTTACATATTTTGTATCTTCCGCACTGTATCTTTACTAGTTGATCAACTGATAAATTCATAGATGCCACCTACTGGACAATTTAAAACCTTCACGGCTGATGGATTGAATCGCTATGCAAACTATTTGAAATGTACATTTTATAGAAAAATAAATCTATAAAAATTAGTCTTTTGGAATAATTTTACAGGCTTTGCTTCCTACAGAATATTTTGTTCACGTGGACAAGAGCGTCAACATTATTTACTTTGTGATGACATGCCTTAAATACCCTTATCCAAGCGCGGATCCAAGTGCACCCCCCCCCAATTTACATTGGCTCTTTGTGATGTCAATCATTGTTCGCGTCGACTAGTCACTTTTGGGTGGCCTCCCCAATTAAACTGTTGCCCCCAGCCTGTGTCCCCCACCCCCCACTTAATCTGGATCCTTATCTCTGAAAACATGGCTTAAACTGTGGTCTAATCTTGACAGCAGAACAGTCAAGGCTGCTCCAGTATCAGACGAAATATTCAGAGTATACACCATCTAAAAAAGACAAATGTTGATTTAATCTGTTTATTGATCTGTTGCACACTGAGGAACTTTACCAAACCATGATTCAGTATTAGAGCGGCATTTCACATGTGGTTTTATCAAAACTTATTTTATTGGTTTTAATTGAGTCACTCAACATAAATAACACACTTATTGCTAATTAGAACTCTGATCAGTACAACTCACGCATACTGGCAAAAACATTGTACTATCTGTGCATGGGAATGAAGCAGGAGAGAAGAAATCCTGTTCTGAACTGAAATGCCTAGGTATTGGAAACAGAACAGAACAAAACCTAAACATCTTCATTTACAGATACCAAATTCTGAAAAATTCAACAACCGTAAAACATAACATTTAAAATAAACTTAAATTTAAGTTTTTTATAATTAGAACACAAACTAGATATTTAACCTAGCTGTTTAAAGAAGTTAATGTGTAAATGTATTATTTCCGTCGGTATGAACTAAACAAGACAAAAAACCTGTTACAAGAAACCGATAGGTCAATGCTCTGTACATGGCCACATAAAAATAAAAATCACGGATCCAAAACAAGTCTTAAGTGATATTTCATTTTAAATTTTTAGTGCTTATTTACAGTTGTATGGTATGTGAAAAGAGCCCCGACAAATCAGACAGGCAGTTCAGTTCTCCGAGCCGTTTGCTTGCGATTTTTGGTCTCCATCTTCGACAGGAACGTCCTAGAAAACAAAGGGTGTTCAGTCAACCGTTTTGTGCTTATCTGCACTGAAAATATGGACAGCTATTTCATCGGGAGGAGAAATTGGCAGCTCACTGAATGAAGATATTTAACATTGCACTATGGGTGTAGAAATTGTGTGGTGACTATTTCAGAAGACCCATTAAATCTCGACTTCCTCATTGTTTGTGTGGTTTTACTACACACATCATGGCTCTCTCTCTCTCTCAGCACTGACTCCTGCACCCAGGCCTGATGATCTGAGAGAGACAACATGTGCACTTCATGGCCCTGGGGTAATGAGCTTGACTTATCACTCAATGTTCCCCAGCCAGTCTCAGTATTGGTCGTGAGACTACTCGTCTTTCAAGAACTTTAGAAATAAACAATCGATTCATTGTTTGGTTTGACGCCTATTCCGTTTCATAGCTTTACAATGGATTCTACATATTTCCCTTGAGCGCTCATTAAAGATGGATGTAGAACTTTATTGAACTTGCATGAAGAACCACCCATTCAGCTGGAGCTGTGTCTTGCCCATTACCTTTTTTAAAACCCCCTGCAGTTCCTTCAATACTCCAGTCAAACTGGAGACAGTTGCGTGCAGCTGATTTTCAAAGCAGGACCGCTTTTCCTCGGTATCTTTCAAATTCCCTTCGGTTTGCGTCAAATTGTTCTTCAGTTCTTCGAGCTCCCTCGACAGGTTGCGGTTGGCAGTCTCCAGCTGCAGCATCAGCTTCGCATCGCCCTCTGCAAGAGACACGAATTAACTAACAAAATCAAAACGCACCATTTGGTAGAAGGACCTGGTGTCTGCAAAAACATAAAACTGCAGGCAGACATCACTGGATATGGTCACAGATGTTAGCAAGCTACAACCTTTCTTGCTCCTGTTGAGAAAAAGTTCTATGCCACACTGCTTGGCCACAAACCGTTTTCTAGCCATCAGGACCGAAGAATGAGCTCCAGTTGTCCAAACAAATTGTGTAGCAAATGAGATGTTTCCAACGTCCAGTACAATGTTTAGAGTAGAACCGAAGCATTTACAGATGAATGCATTCATCGACGTAAACACATGCTGGAGACTGTGGCTCGTACCGATTTTAGTGTCCTGTACCATCAACTTCTGCTCGATCTCCTCTCGGGCTTTCTCGCTCTTATCCAGCTTCAGCATCATACTGCCCACGTCCACCATGGCGCCGTTGTACACAACCAAGCTCCCCGATTCGCTGGCTTCACTGCTCTCACTCTTCGCCTTGAGGGACGGCAGCAGAGCTCGGTTTCCTGTGGGAGACGCCGGGAGCATAAAAGCAACATGAAGGAAAATACCAACACAAAATCATTTTTAAAAAGGCTATTTAAATCTCTTAACTGTCCTGAACCCAGAAGTGTTCGAATTACCGAGATATCTTCCTCGAGACAAACATTATGAAATTTTAAAGCCTACCATTGTGCAAAAGAGATGCATTTAAAGATGGCTGATAAAAATGGCTTTTCTTACCCAATGAGTCCGTTTTCACAAGCTAGTTTTCACAATGACAAGCACGTCAAAACCCTTGAAAATAAGCCCTTTTGTAGTGTTCATACAATATACACTAAATTATCAAAGAACTCAATATTAATTTATTTCCTCAATACTAATTTTCAGGCTGCCTTATACTTTAATAGGCTTTATCCCAATAATTAAAGGTTGGTGTGAATCGTTCTTCCAATTCCCACCTGCCATTGGTCAGATGGAAAGGAAAAATACTACATATCTCCCGAGACTGCAATGTAAAAAAAACCGAATCCTGTACCTAACAGGTTGTCCAATGGAGCGTCACAGAAAAATGGAGGGCCTTCGTCTTTCGGTCGGTCGGTCAGTTTCCGGTAGTAGCAGGATTCCCTGATAACCGGCTTATTTAGCAGTTTCTTCACCTTGAAACAAATATATATTCACTTATGTCAGTGAAGACACACGGGATAAGAAAAATCAAACCAATTTGCTCCATTTGCAAATCATGGTGTGTACAATTCCCGGCCACAAAACTGGCTGTGGTACCTGAGCTCGGGACAAATGCAGCCCCAGTGTGTACATGATCTCCTCCAGGTCCTTCTCGAGGAGATAACCACAGTGACTCTGATCAAAGTACACGAACGCCATGAGGAGATCTTTGTTGTGTGTGATCATCTGCTTCTTTTCTTTTTCCTGTGGTGAAGAAATGTCCAAATCAAATCAAAATAAGTGGCAGGTAAAAACATAATTATGGTATTGGTCCAAAACTGACGCATGGTGGGGCCTGAAGACCCACCTTCTCTTTTAAAGATCTCTCTTTTGACTTCCTGTCGTCTCTTCGGTCATCCCTTCTGTCTCGACCGTTTGAGTCCTCGTCATCTTCATTGGAAGGCATGATTAACATGTTAATACACCGGACAGTAAAATCCTTATCAGCCCCCAGGAATCTTCTCTAGAATTCTGCGGCAGTGATTACCATCAGAAAAACTAAATTAAAAAGGCCTAAACTATATGAATGACAACACAAACACGCCATGACTAATCAATGTAAAAAGAAAACTACACTGGGAAACCACACTACCAACACTTCCCCGTCTTTGTTTATGAAACTGACAGGCTGGCTTGTGACCCACAATGTATGCTCATCCGTTTCCCAAAAATAAAAGCCGTGAGCAAGCTCTCCAGCCCTGAAACATTTACATACATACCACATTTTTACTTTTAATATTTTCCCCTGGCCGACGATCAAAATGTGCCCCATTTTGCGGAATTATTGCATTGAGAATTATCGTACAGCATTTCATTAGACACCAAGACCCCTTAAAAGTATCTAATTTCATTAATTAACAACTACATTTTTACTAACCTGGAGCAAGACTTCCCCCGAACCAATGTCACATTTCCAAAAAGGGATTCACTATGTACTTAATGGAGTTCCATACTTGTGCACTCCGTGACCCGGTCAGAAGGCGGGGCTGATTCAGTGTAGGTGTCATGGTGACGCGTACCGTCGTCGTCGTCATCGTCTGCTTCCTCCGCCTCCATGGGGTCGTACTCCTCGGCATTGACGTTGCTCCCCTCGTCCTCGTTCTCGTCCTCCTCTTTGGACTCCTCTTTCTTCAGGACCCGCTCCTTGTCTTCCTCCTTGTGTGGACATTGCAACGTAGCGACTATGAGACGCCGCCCTCAAACCCACTGCACTAAAAAATAACCACACGCGTTTGCCCAAATGTTTTTTTTAAAAATATACACATGGAGCGCAGCATTTCGGGAAGGGTTGGAACTGAGCCGAGGTTATTTCATCACAGGAAAACCCCCCACTTACCTACAGAGCAGCTCACTGAATAAAGATCTAGATCCACCTGACCACCACCACCCACCTTCTTCTCCTCTTCCTTCAGTTTCTTCCCTGCAGGTTCAGAGTTCTCCTCCTCCTTCTCCCGCTTCACCTCCCTCTTCTCCGCTTCCCTCTTCTCCGCCTCCTTCTTCGCCTTCTCCTTCTTCTCACGCTTGTCGTCTTTGAGGGGCACGCCGGCCAGGGCTTTGTAGATCCTGTAACCAAAGTCCCGCTGCAGCATCTCGTTGAACAGCTCTGCAAACAGAGACACCTGCCACACAGCGCAGGAGTCAACGGTCACAAACACTTTCCAAATGACGTCCAGGATCAAAGTCATCGTTTTTCCAACTCCTGCTCAATGGGAAACATTTTGTGCTCCGATTGTTGAATTTAACCATGGTTAAACATCAAATGTTTACCTGTCGGTCAAGTAAAAAAACAAAATGCATATTTCCACTTCATAATTTAAAAGGTAAAATTAATTAAAAGGTTAATTATACAGTATGATAAATATTGCAACAGGAAAAGGCTATTTTTTTGTAATATACAATAGGCCGATTGACAAACAGTTTTCAATCCCTGGTCTCCAATCAATTCTGGAGGTGAACATTTAAAATGAACACTCAAAGTGCATGTGATAACACTGCTTATAGATCAGGCATTACACGCCTTACTGCCTCTCTATGAACGGGAGTCGGGCCTCACCTCAAAGGAGTGCTCCTTGTTGTCCTCCAGGCGGTAGTCCAGCAGCACGCTGAGGGACATGACGCTGCAGTCAAACTTGCCATTCTTGGCCGCCCAGTTGGGGTGCACGATGATGGTGGGCTCGTCTGGCAGGACGTAGCGTCTCTCCCGGCGCTGGCGCTCCAGCTCCTCCTGGCGCCGCCGCTCTTCCTCCTGGGGCAAGGCACACCGGAAACGTGAACACGGCACCTGCCGTAGCCAGCTGGCAGGCGCCCAGTGGGGGGCCGCCGCAGCCAGAGCGGCCGCAGCAACATTATCTGCAGTTGCCACTTACTACGTAACAGTACTTATCGCAGATTAAGAATTCCACATCACACAAACGCCTGGTGTTTCATGCCTAATTGCCTCTCTGTTTACCTGCCGTCATGAACCATTTTCCCCACACATCTGAGAAGTGGCTGTTAAACTTTACGGTAGTTGTTGCTAGTCACCTAGCAAGTGCAATTTATTCTGCAAGACGGTCTCACATGTACAACGTGTCATGAAACATGCGTTTATACTGCATTTAAAAAAAACATTTTGTTAGGAAGGTTTAAAAATTAATAGCCTTGTGGAATTATGTTATTCAATTTTGATAATTGACAAATACTAGTGAGGCGTATATTTAAAAAAAATCCATCGATTTATAATGTGATTTTGTCGTTACCATGGATGAAGAAATTCAGGCTTTAATATTATGTAATCAGGGTGTTTTATCGGTTTAACCCGAATTCCGAAAGCCCTCACTGTACATTGGAACCTATTAAATTTAGATTACAACAGCATTGGTTTGTTTTAAATGGAGAGGGACCTCTGGAGAAATAACCTTCTTGCTAATAAAACTATTTATTAGAGGTTCCCCCTAACTGACCTCTCTATCCTCCTCTATGCGTGCGGGCTCCTCTTCCTCCACAGATGTGGCCTCAGGCTTCTCCGTCTCTTTGGCCTCCTCCACCTGCTCCTCCACCTTCAGCTGTTTGGTGAGTCGTGCAATCAGCTGAGACTTCAGCCCTTTGGAACTCAGAGACCGGCTCTCCAGCTCTTTCCGCAGGTCGTTGACCTGTGGGGAAGTGTGCAGATGTACTGAGGAACCCATCATACAAGGAAGGGCTTTGGATTACAACGTATATAAACGTGACCCATGATCATGGACCAGTATAAGCAATTAAAAGGTCGGTTGAATTGGATAACGGGTATCTTGGTTATCAACTGCACTACTAATGCGGTTAGGTTTCTTTAGGATTTGTGGCCCGACCAAGATTTGTGGGTAAAAACTCAAGGTGACACCCCCTCTATTGGCAGGACAAGAAAAAAATGGCCCCGAGTTCTTCATTTTTACAGCCCTGCAAAATCTGACATGACCATTTCCTACCTTCATTGACTTTGGGTCAAGTTTGGACCAGTGTGTGGGAGTTGTGACCTCCTTCGAATCTTCCTCGTCTTTCTCCTCTTCCTCCTAGAATAAGAGACGTTGAAAGATGGAGAAAGAGATAGAGAGAGAACGAGAGAGAGAGAGCACGAGATAGAGAGAAAGAAAGAGAGATTGGAGAACATTAAGGGGCCGCTCCGCAAAATATCTGAAACAAAGGTGATCCGTGCAAGTGGCAAGGTCACAACTCTCTCTCATTGTATCCTCCTATTGAGTTCTCGATTGGGTCAAAGTCCAATGCTAGGATACACGGAAGTTCTCTAGCTTTTTACAGAGCAAAATGTCACCCATCAGCCAATCAAAGCCAGTTCTGTGGAACACAAAAAGGTAATCAATGACAGGAAGTCCAAGGCCTGTGTGGGACAGGTACACTCAAAGCTGGTTTAAAAACCCTTTGGGTCCCTAAGCCTATCAGAAATCTTAATTGTATCACCTAGGTGTATATATACACTATCGTATTCTTTTCTCTTTTACTGCTAATCACAGTTAGTAGACTGTCCTTCAACAAACCAAATTCCCTGGAAAAATTAAATGCTTCACAAACGTCTAAGTTCAATCCAATCATGAGTTCTATGAATCAAAATAGGACACACATTAGCAGAACTTAGGAGTGTTTTTTTTGGAATTCAGCAAATATTGGCTTAAAGGTACAAATAAAAAGGAAACAGACGATGCTAAAACAATCACATTTACACAACTGGCCTTCCAGGTTCCAGCATACTTTTTATAGCCACATTTGTAAATTGCTTCATTGATAATTTGTCGCAAAGCTTTGCATGCCAAATTCAAATCCTAACATGTCAAAACGAGGGCCGGACAATGACGTTTCCCTTAAGAAGTCAAATTTAGAGGCCAAATCGGGAGCACTCAGCAGCCATTGGTCGAGCTGGAAGCTGCATTACCAGCTGTGGTCGTGTTGCAATAGAACTAAGCTCCTCCCACTGTGTGTGACGGCCGTGTGTGGTGGCGCAGGGCGCGGCGGGTAAAGGATGGAAGGGGAGTGGCGGGGGAAAGGGTTTGACCTGTGTGTCGTCTGTGATAATGGTCTGTGTGTTTGTCTGTTTTGTCTGTTTTGTTTTTTTTTCCTGTGCCTGTGAGAAGCGGAAATGAGAAGAAAGGGATTAGCGTTCAGTGCCTGTTCTCCATCAGCCTCCTTTCGTTCAGCCAAGAGTTTCTCTGCCAGCTGATCCTGAAGTCCCCGGGAGAGCCCCTCCCACTCTGAGCGGGTAGGAAGGCAATGCCAAACATCCGGGAGAAATAAAACCACTGTCTCCACATGTGCGGGGGCAGTCCGCCCTTTGTGAGTCTCCTCAGGGCGGTGATAGCGAATCTCTGCAAAACGATACCTGTCGCAAAGGAAGAAGCCAATTGGAAAGAAACATTCCTGTCAGACACTTAACAAGGCCTATCCGCATGCTATGTATTCCTAGACCCCCGCCCAACCCATGTCCTGTGGTGTTGGCTTACAATGCCCCGCCCCTTCGAACCCCAGAATTGAACATGATCTGCAGACGTCCAAAGTAGATTCTAAAGTTGGAACGGCAGCCACATGGCGGGAAACTTCAGACAAAAGAATAACCTGGACACACTTTCTGCACCATCACACAAAACAGCTTTTCATACGTCTGTAGCATTTTGTTTCTTCAGACATAGGAGAGCTTACAGACCTCAGGGGTTGTGGAGGTGGTGGTGGGGAACACATAGTCAAAGACAGTGAAAGCAAGTTAAATATTTAAGATATTTAACACATTAAAAGAAACAAGAACATAAGAATAAAATCAGTGGAGTCTCCTCCTCCGGCTCTGCTCTTCTGGCGTCAGAATCAATGCATTACCCACACAGATACAGGCAAGACTGCTGCACACATTGGCAAAAGACATTGCAAAATCAAATAAGAAAAACAAACTGAATCCCAACAGCAAATTAATCATGGAATTAACCATATAAAAAAAAAAAAAGAAAAAAAAAAGAACCCAACAGGTCAGGAGATGCGGCGTTACGAAAAACCATGCAGCACCTTGTTATGGTGGGTAGATCTCTAGAGCCAGGCCTAGCGCTGTCAATACACGGTAAATAAAGGAAACATGGGGTGTTGTGGATAAGGAGGAGTTGTACTTACCACTGTGTACATAAACTCAGATCAATGCCTGTCAGAGCCTTACAACAACGTATCGCCGTCTTAATGAGGACTGAGGCGTCCTTCTCAGGGTCGGCTCCATCCAGGGACGGAGACCAGTGACCCCCGATAGCCATGGCCTCATCCTTGCCCCTCATGCCCACCAGGAACTGAAACGGAGAAATCGGCCGTTCTGAGAGTGATGAGAGAGAATGATACCTGGTCCCACAAGGCGCGCATCGTGGACCCGACCTCCACACTCCTCAGTGCGTTTTGTGTACCCAAACATTCCCACTCAGCATATTTCTATCCCAAAAGCAGGCCGTGGTCAAGCTCACACACCTTGATGAGGCGGGCAGGGTGCTGGAAAGAGTCCCTCAGCTCTTGTGTGTCCTCGGCCAGGGCACAGGACTTGTGGTATAGCTCGTCCAGGCTTGGGTTGGCCAGCAGCATCACCTGCAAGAACAATAAGAGTGAACACAAAAAGGTCGATTTCTCACAACCAACTACATGCTGCTGGACCATCTATCCCTCTGTTTTTAGAGCGTTTTTAAAGGGGAGAGGACTAAATTAGCCATTCAGTCCAGACAAGGGGCATGTTTAGCTCGAAGGCTGAAACAAAAGCTGGACAGGGGGCCGCGGCTCTGAAGGGTCGTGAATCTTTGCCAGTGGGTTGGATACCAAGCGAAAACAAACAGTTTGAGTTAAAAGGACGGAGTGCAGTTGGAGCGTCAGTATGCAGGGGTGTAGACCGTAAACGACTCGTAGTGACCTTGGCGCTGTAAGTGTGGTTGGCGTCGGGTGGATCCAGCACGGCTGTGTTCTTCACCAGCGAGTCCACCTCCCTGTGCATGATGTGGAAGTTGCAATAGTTGCCGAACTGGAACGGCCGTGAGAGGGGGAAGGCATCCACCCACGTGAACTCAGCGTTGAAGAAGTCGCTGGGGATGTAAAGGCTTTGGTACCGTCTGCGTAGCTCCATCATGTCACAGTTGTGACTGTGGACAGAGACAGAGGGAGAGAGAGAGAAAGCGCAAACCATCATTTGCACAAATTAATTGGTTCTGTACAATTGTCACAAAACAAGAGCTACAAAAACTGCGTGTCCAGGCAAAAAAATCTGTTTTTAGATCTAAATCTCTGATACGTATTTTGTCTAAGGACAGCATAGGATATACTAAGACTGACTAGGGTAAACCATAGGAAACCGAAAGGAACTTTGGTTGGTAAACCAAAGGAAGCTTTAGATCTAGCTGAATTGAAAGGAAGAAAACAGACAGCGCACAAAGTATTGAACACAAAAGCAGCCACTTATTTACCCCATGAACGTGATACTGGTCACTCACCTGTCGAGAGAGAATTTGGAGAACTGCACCGTGTAACGTGGGACCACTCTACGGGGGCGTCTCGGTGAGCGGTCCCGGCGCGGAGAGCGGTCTCGAGAGCGTTTGCGTGTGGGAGATCGCTCCCTTGACCTCCTCCGTTCACGGTCTCTCTCGCGGCTACATCAATAAGAAAGGTTTTTTTTTTCTTTCATTAAAGAAAACAAACACTTAACCTGATAATCATTAGCTCCAGCTTACAGTTATTGAAGCCTAAAATTGATGGAAACCGTAATCGATAAAATCCTGGAAATAAAACAAATTTATGGTTCCCCGTTCCCTAAGCTAAAGGGATGCAGAGGAGGTTCCACAGGCAGGGCGGAGTCTCACCTGCGGTCATCCTTCCTGAGGACGAGCTCCGGGCGCTCGTTTCGGTTCGGGAAACGGGGGGTGGGGTCAAGGCGCCGCACAGGCTGAGGTTGATGCATCATCCTCACAGGGGGCTGGAGCAAACCCCCAGGGAACACGGAGTCTGGCAGCCAAACACACGCACAGGTTACAGGCCAGCAACAGCAGCCCAATTGGTCTCCAGGCGCAGAACGTGAGTCGCTGCCCAACATCCACACACACACGAGAAACCGCCACACGACCGGAGCAAAACCGACGCAAGCGATCCTGCAGACAAGACCCAAACACGCACCTTTGGAGGGCGGCTGAGGCAACAGGGGCTGGGGAGGATTCTGCAGCAGGGGAGCCAGGGTGGCAGCGGAGATCTGGGCCTGGAGGAGGGAAGGAGGTGGGCCCTGAGGCTGCACGCTGAAGGTGGTGGGCGGAGGCAGCGAGGGCAGCATTGCAGGTCCTGTTTTCATCATGTTAGGCCCCTGGGGCGGGTTCTGGAACAGCCAGGACAGACTGCAATGTTAAGACTGCTACGAGGAGCCAAGATGGTTCCATGTTAGTTTCAGTTACTGGGCATCGTCACACCCAACACAGGTAGATTCCAGATCTAATCGTTTTACTCAGAATATAATAATACTTCTGTGAGCATAGTAGTCTACAATGAATATCTCATTCAAAAGCCTGGCCCCAATTTGAAAGCACAAATCAATCGAATTTTTTTTTTTTTTTACCTGAAAAAGTGTCAAAGATATTAGAGTCTGAAATGACAACAGAAATACCTTTTTCAAAACATCACAGATTCAAGTCAGCCATAACATAGAAAAGGGTAAAATAAAGCTAAAACTAAAAAAATAATTATTCACAATTGTTCCTTCAATGAAGTTTGACCACGAAACTATTACATTTTTGTAAATGTAGGTACGCTCTGCCTTCCCAGCGAAGGGTATGTGACCTGTTAATTAGGGTGAAAAGTGGCTTCTGTGATTACTAAATTGTTGTGTACCTATTAAAAAAAACAAAACAAAAAAAACAGGTAAACCGTCAGCTGAAAGGAGGTCAAAAGCACTTAAATACAAACCGCATTTGACCCCTGCTGGAAATTAGAAAGGATGAAAGACTGACAGCAAAGAAAGTCCTCATTTTTTTAAAATTAACTGTATAGCCTAAATAGATTGAGAAACCCCACCGCAGAAAAATGCAATCCACTATCTAAGTAGCACTCCATTGTGTTTCATAGAAGTACATGCAGATGTAATTCACGTGACGTGGCCACTTCAATGGTGGCCACGTCACCATTTAAATCATGGTCTATGGTTAATGTATTCAATACACTTCTCTTGTTTTCTCCTGAATCTGGAATCAACCCAGTGTGCTTACGTGTCGCGGCTCGTCGCTACAAACTGACCCCACAAACGACATGGACATGGAAGCATGACTGGTCTCCTCTGATCCAATCACCTTCGAGTGTCATTTCGCACGCTACAGGCCACGTTCGGCGGCCATCGGAGGAGAGGCACCTGCCTCTCGATGGCACTGCCAGCCCAAGGAAAGGGCACCAGGAACGCCCAAAAGAGACGCTGGTTAGCAACGAGCCGAGAGGAATCCTGCCGATTCAGGGTCTACATTAATGCCAGATGTCAATGTTTCTCAAAGAAAAAACAAGCAAGCTGAAACACCATGGACTGCAGAAGCCAAACGTCTCACCCCACCGTGTTACTCGTGCCAAGGCACACAACCAAAGGCCCAAATACCACATTAACCCAATTCCTGTAGGAAAACCAAAGCAGTTTTAATACGTTGTCCAATTAAAGGGCCAAAGGGAAAAGACAAAATCTTTTTTTTTTTTTAAACTGCAGCGTGAACTATCCTACTCCGACTGAACTTTGGGTGGTTTGAGGACTTTCACTTGCGAGCGTCATGTCATGAGAGCGGGGAAGAGACGGAGAGCTTGACGGGCGGGAGGAAGAAAAGGGGAAACACAAGGAGGCAGTAGAAGAGCAAAAAAAGGGGAGATGATGAGAAGGAGTGACAGGGTAAACGCCCCAAATGGTGTAGGTTACATTTTGTCTTGACTCCATCGCAGGGGGCATTTGAGAGTAGCGGGGCAGTCCTGGTTCAGAGTAAAAGCTGGTCAGCTGTGGGGAAACTGGAGCTAAGGTCTGGGGCTGCTGTGGCTACATGGAGATCGAGAACAGAGCAATCAAAAACAACGTCAGAAGTGGCGAGAGAAGCAAAAGACGACAAGAGTTGTTCGGTTTTCGGGACCGCGTATCGATACTCACAGACTGGGTGGGCAGCTGGGGAAGAGTCTGGATACGCTGGGCGTTCCACTTGAAAGGCATGTTGGGATTGTACACAGCCTCCACCAGCACTCGGTCCCCCACCTGGGGCGTCTTGCCTTTCACCGCACTACAAAGCCAACCATTAGAGAGGATCTCTGGCTCTGATCTAACCAATCGGCAGCGCTCCTTTCACAACCAATGAACACCGATAATAAGATGATGTAAGCCCAAGACATCTGTTAGGACAATACAGACATTTTAAGCCATCAACCATTTCAAACCCTCATGTTAACAATATGAAGACCAGGAAGAGCCGTCTGAAAAGACGCTCATGCGGAATTTCCATTTATTCCTTTACACAGTCTCCTGTTTATTATCATTTACACAGTCTCCCGTTTATTATCATTTACACAGTCTCCCGTTTTTTTATCATTTACATAATAAGAGTGGCTTTTGGGCAAATGAATGCCTATTTGGCTAAAGGATTGTAAGAGAAGAGAACCTCAGAGGACAGACCCACACGGTCTGCATTCTCTCCTACCTGAGCTGGAAGAAGACGTCCTCGTCCACAAAACCGAAGGTGTCATGCAGTTTGTTGACAACACCGGTGAACACCCGCTGCTTCTGAGGCTGTGTCTGCGGCTGGTGCGCCGAGCGAGGGGTGGGGTACGACACAGTTATCTGGGCAGTTGGCTGAGGGTTCGACAGGCCCAGGCTGGTTGGCAAGGCAACGGGGGGCTGCAAGACAAGGTCCGTCACGTGGACAAGGGAAAGACGAGGGGCTGTGCTGCATGAAAGTTCCCAAATTCACACACACACGGCTGATAATACAGTGTGAGGAATAGCAAGAATGGGCAAAGACTGAAGGTTTTTACATCGCTACAAAGACTGCACTGTACTGGAAACACAGATGATAAAAAAATTTTAAAAGCATGATAGATGTTTTTGATTACCTGTGAAAGCAAGGCTTGTTGTGGCTGTGGCAACTGTGAGAGACGTGAAGAAAACAAAAATGGTTATCTTGAAGAGAGGGAGGTGCACCTTTCTGCACTGACATTTACACTGGGGTTGCATTACAGCAGCAGTGAGCAGTTAGCCCCTTCCAACCCTTTTGGAGTCGTGAGTGGGACTGTGCTCGCTAGTGACAGGGAGCACGAGTGTCTCTACCAGGGCGCCTGGCTCCTGCTATTATGTGTGATTGATTTACCCCTTTTGTCCCCAGCGCTGGGTGTCCAGCAGCCCTCTCTCCTGGGTGCGTCCCCTTCCATGTACTCCCAGCAATCTGCCCTGGCAGCGGCCTCCCTCAACTCGCAGTCCGCTGCCAACTACCAGCTCTCCCAACAGAACGCA